>VWYK01026946.1:21283-39025 GCA_013399775.1 Semnornis frantzii | reverse complement strand
TTGGCATTTTGGGCTTCTTTTTAAATGCTGCTCAATCAAATTCTGTGGCAGAGCTTTTTATTTTGCTTTTTATGTTTATTATTGGTTTTGGAAGTCTCTGTTTCTGAGTGCTTATTTTGGAGGTCTGACTCATGTTTTAAAAATGAGTAGGCGCCCTCTTGTTGAAAACTAAGGTTTATTAAGCAGCATCTGCATGCCCAGAATTGAGGCATGAAAAGTCATGGGCATTTAAAAAAATATAGGTATCTTAAGGACCCTGTTTTCACTGGAAACTGTCGTTACCTTCAGTTGGTGGGATTTTTTTTTCCTCATTTCTGTCCTAATGGTCCTCTTCACACAGAGTCCAAGTTAAATTTATGACTGATTGTCACCATTTCTCTAACCACAAACCAGAGCTCAGGCATGCAAAAATAAGCTTGTGACTCAGATTAATGACATCTCCTTATAAAATGTCACTTTTAAAAAAAGAAAGTAACCTGGCACTCTGAAGAGTGTGAAATGATGCTGTATCACACAAGAATGTCTAGAATACATTAGCAAACCACAGAAAGAGGCTCCTTATACCCACTCAAACCAAATGTGTTTTGGATTTTGAAGGGCATGCACCTCCCTCCATTCTGAGGGTCTCTAACTCAAGTTTTAAGATAATCCACAGCGTGCCCCAACTGACATGCAAGAGTTTAGATCAGACAATTAGTGCAGTTGCCAACTATCAGATGAACTGCCATGAAGATAAGAGAAAGGGTCCAGTTACTAGACTTATGCCCAGCTCCAGATCTCAGCCAAATGCAGGAATGGAAGAGGAAGATGGATCTGGGCTGGCAAGTTCATCTCCAACTCACAGGCTAATGCCTAACTCAAGATTTACATTTTAGAAGTGCTCAGAAATGCACATAACTCATGTTTACAAATTCTTAATTCTTGGCATGTCACTGCTGCAGTTGTTGTGATGTCTGTCAGTGCACCAAGAATTCCCACCTGAGGCTGGAACCATGGAAGTGGCTGTGTGGGGTCAGACACGAAGGTTCAGGATCCTGTGCGTGGCACTGGGCAGTGACAGATATCAATAAAAACAAAGGAGTGATGCTTTCCCAGAGCATTCTGCCAGCCTCCTTTGGAGCTTAGAGGCTTCCATAAGTAGTTTCTTTACTTTTAATATCCCTTAGTGCTAATAGCTCACCTTTTCCAGGTGTTCTACATGCAGATATGAAACAGACTGTGCCTTGACAAAAGCACAGCCTGTGACTGTGTGAGCAGAGAAAGTATGCTCGGAAAAGTGAAGGTGAAGCAGATCCCCAAGGTCATGCCAAAGATTGATAGGGACACATACCATAATCCTGAAGTTATTGCTCTTGCTGTGGGTGGGTCTGGAGTACTCAGACCTGTGCAGCACCTACTGGGTCACTCAGACTGTAAAAGAGAGTTAGGACACTTTGGAGAGATGTTCCAGGTCCATAACACAGTTCCTGGCAGCACTAGGGAACTGCGGTTCAACCTCAAAGGTGAGGCTCAGAGGGCAAGTTTTGAAGTGCAGTGACATTGTTTCTCCCTTAAAGACAATTTTTTGATATGACAGCAAAATAGGGGACTGCTGTGTGTAACCAAACTGGCTAATTCCTTTCTGGGTGCATGAGAACTGAGACCTGACCCAGAACAAAGCTCTTTCTAGCTCAGTACTATATGCCTGACAATGGTCAGTGGCAGATGCTAAGGAGGAAGAGGTACATGTAATCTCCTGGCATAACTCCCAAGCCTTTAGTTCTAGAGAAGAGAGGAGTAAAATATATCCTGAGTATCCTAAACCATAGGACTTCAGACATAATGTTCACCCTTGGGGAATGTGTGGGCAGCATTATTGTATATTTGTGGTTTCAAACACAGTTAAACTTATTTACTTCAGAGCACAAAGGAAAACCAAACTGTTTGTGGAGAAAAAACCAGGAAACTTGCTTAACTCTCTCCAGCTCTCTTTAACAATGGACCATAAATAGGTCAGACATTTCTTGGGAACCAAGGAAGATGAGTCTTGGAAAATGCCACAAATTATATTTAAGGAACATTAAAGTGGTGACAGACCAGTAAATGCTGGGAAATTTGAAGATGCAACCAGAAGCTGCCTGTATAGCTCATGCCAGAATTGGGTGAGGGGTGCAAGGAATATGCTGATGTAGTTAAGATGAACATGTTAACCTTTTGCTATTAAAGTCCTTGTTGCTCTTTGCAAATATTTTCCCCCTCAAAATGTCATGAGTCTTTTCCCAGCTCACCAGTTCACTCAGTTAACTAGAACCACTTGGGGATGGGATTTATCTCAGCTATGTTTGGCTGCCTACAGTTAAGTGTTTAGTTTGACATCTTGGTTCATTGGATAATGGTAGATCCTTCCAGAAAGCAGCACATCCTAACATGAGAGGTGTCTAAACTGCTGGAAATAAATTGCTCTTTGGCAGCGCTTTCTGCCCCTGCTGACTGTTGAGGGAGTGTAAAGAGCTGGTCTAGACTTGTAGGCTTTGGTCAGCCCAGCTGGAGAGCAACTCCATTTAAGTAAAAGCAATCTTTGGAGGTTTTGGGGTTTATTTTTTTGGTGTTTTGTTGGTTGTTTTTTAGCCAGTTGATAGAAGGAGTAATTAGGGGAAATGGCAGGTTTATTTTAAAACTAGATAAGCTTCTAAATCACATGGTTTCAAAGCAGACCCCCAAAATGTGTTCTTTGGAGCTCACAAAGAGGGCAGCATCAATTTCTACATGATCATTTCTAAGATGACATCTGACTTAGAACTTCCATGACTCTGAATGTCTTCTGGAGCATTTGATGCTGGCAATTTTGGTTTCAATCTTCAACTGGATTTAATATTAATTTTCTTATTTTAAATATGGACAACTTCCTACTGTGTATGCCATTTGCCTCAGTACCACAGATGGCTCTCAGTCAGACATTACTCTCCTTCTGTGCTTTTTTAGTCTTGTCCTCTAAACAAAGAACTGGTTAAAAAGTCTGAGGGTTTCGTAGGACCTTACTACACTTTGAAATACTTGGTTCCTAGTAAAAATGAGAATAAATTAAAGTTTTTATTTAAAAAAATACCAACCCAACCTATGGAAATATATTCCCTGATCCAGGACAAAATTTGACCAACTGCACAGAGCAGTTGACCATGTGTATAGGGGGTCCATGGCTTTGCTTACTGTCAGGATAGGTTATGGTTTTGGTCATTTGCCTCTCCAGAAGTATGATAATGTGCAAAAGCTGATTATCTGTGTGCCAAAGCTGTATCTTGGTTGCTGGACACAGCCAGGGATGCAGTCAGCTCACCTTTTCTCCGTAGCTCTTTGTACTGTGCTTGCCTGAAGGAGCATAAGGAATGGGAAGATGACATTTCAGTGATGGGGAGGACAATGCTTTAGTATCTGAGTACAACAGAGATTTGAGTTCACATGCCATTAATTAATGAACTCCTAAGTGGTTCTGATATTAATTTCAAGGACTATAATCTAAGTCTGGTCTAGAATCCTGAAACAACAAAAACGATCGAGAGCCTGGAAAGTGCATCACTGACCCACTCCAACCTTTTGTGTTAAGAGGATTGGGATCCTCAGCCCCACTAACAAGCAAGTTTTGTTTGTTTATTTATTACTGTGTAAATCCACATCTGCAGGAGCCCTCTCAGATGCCTGTCAGTCACTGCAGGGAAGGCAGACTGGAAGTGGTGGTTAGATGGTTATGTTTGGTCTTTCTCTTTTGAGCGCTCTGATCATTTGCAAGAAAAGATCCAGCATCCTTCAGAAGCCAAACTGCATTTCTGCAGCAATCTGTTATACCTCCACAACATGATGAGAAAATTAAAACAGCAGCACATGTTGTATTTGCAATATACAGATGTCAGCACGTGGGAAATTCTGCCTGAGCTTGAGCTATGCAGTGCATCACAGCCTGGCTTTGTGCTGTGTCATGCTCAGACGTATAACTGCCTATCATTTATCAATCAGGTTTGTTGGACGCTGTCATGACCCTAGTGTTCACCTGAGCAAACACAGGCACCCTGCTGCTTGTAAGCTCGGGTTATTGCATTAAACCAGGGCTAATGCTTGTACTAGGAAGCAAGTGCCTGCCATGTATGAAAACAGAAATAATGTTGTGATGGCTGTGAAGGAGAATGCTTGTAAATATTGTAGTCACTGGCTTTTGTGTGGGTTACATCAAGATTGTATTCAAACATTGACAGGTTAATTACATGTTTCAAAGCTTGTTTACTGTCATCTGAGAAAGAAAGTGTTATTAAGGAAGTGTTCAGCATCTAACAGTGCTTTTTTCCCTTTTCTTCTCCCTTCTTGATGTTTTCCTCTAGCTGATTACTCCTCATGCCATCCGCGTACAGACGCCTCCCCGACACATCCCAGGGGTTGTAGAAGTCACATTGTCCTACAAGTCTAAGCAGTTCTGCAAAGGAACGCCTGGAAGATTCATTTACACAGGTAAGGATGCTTTTGTACTAGATAAAACATGGAGAAGTAGGGCAGACAATATATCACACTTGCTAAGGCTTCTGCTTTCGTCGTTAAAAACTGTACTGTATTCTGTTATGTTGGCAGGGCATGTCATTGAGGTACCAGTTTGAGGTTGGGTTTCAGAAGTGGATGACTGTAAGGATGAATCTGAAAACAAGCCAGTGTGGGATTTTGGTTTGCTTGTTTATCCTTATAATGGAATATCTCTTTACCCAGGAGGGGGAAGGAAGGAGAGAAACAGATAATCCAGCAGTTAAAGAGAGGATGAGTGCAAGCATAGAGAGACAGACAGGCTACTGCAATCACAAACCTGCCTTCTACAAAGTGTCATGCTAAATATCTCCATATTGTCTGGCAAGTGTTAGAATTGATCAAAGCAGCAACCTGTTTACCTGCCCATCTCACCTTAACATATATGTCTCTGACTTTTAGGGAGGTTAAACAGCTTTCACCCAGCCAGTGCTGCAGCCATGATGACCTGCAGCATATTGTGGGGTGGCATCCCACACTGAGACCACTAAGTTGAGAGGTTTGGCCTGAAGAACTATTAACAAAAAAATCATACTAGGAGATTGCAGGTGCTGTCAATGTTAAACTGCTCTCAGTAGCTACAGGAACAGCCTAAGAAACAAATCAAGTAGCAATCTAAATTTTTAAAAAGAATGTGTGCCATTGATTCCTTGGAAGGTACACATGCTGCAAGACTTAATGACTTGGTCTGGGCACTTGTCCTTTTATGTGCTTATTGTCTGACATAAGCAGACAGGACTACTTTTGTAGCTATTTGCCTGAGCTGTGGTTCATCACAATCCCAGGGCAATTCCCTTCCCCATTCTTGGTTGTGTCTGAAACTTTAAGAATAACTATATCAGAAATACTTGTGGCTTTGAGGCATTTCGAATTACACTGGGCACATATATTGCTTCAACTGTGAATGCACACAGAGACTTGAGGCAGAGGAGAGACTCAGCCTGGAGAAGAGGGGGGCTGAGGGAAGACCTCATCTCTCACCCTCCAACTACCTGAAGGGAGGGTGAGAGATGAGGGCCAACCTGTTCTCCTTGGTGTCAAGCGACAGGACTAGTGGAAATGGTTTCAAGCTGTGCCAGGGGAGGTTCAGGCTGGCTGCTAGGAAATATTTCTTTGCAGAAAGGGTCAGCAAACACTGGAATGGTCTGCCCAGGGCAGTGGTGATGTCACTATCTCCGGTATTTAAGCAGCATGTGGACCTGATGCTTAGGGATATGGTTTAGTGTTGACCTTTCAGTGCTGGGTCGAGGATTGGACTGGATGATCTTTAAGGTCTCTTGCAACCAGATGAATTCTGTGATGCTGTGACTTCTGCACTCCAGCTGGGTAGCAAAGCTCTCATTTGCTTTTTCTTAACTGACCAAGTTGAACAAAGGTGCCTTATAAAGCTTTGTTGTCTTTTTTCAAATACCCTCTTCCCCAGTTAGGATTATGCACTGGATTTCTTCAAACTGGCTCTGAAATTGTTCATGTATCTCCTTGCTGGCTGAGCAGCAGGCACTCAAGCAGTGTTACGATTTCAACAACGTGTAGAAAAATCATATACTGGACCATAACACACCATATCCAAAAAGTTCTTCAAGGTTTGAATGTGTTGGAACAAAGGAAAAAGCAAAGGGTCAAATTGCCAGCTGCTGCAGATTGCCTGCGTGTACCACACAAAACTGTCAGCCAGAGCTCTGGATAGCCTGTCCATGAATCTTTCCCCTTCTCACTTTCTGACTCACAGTAAGTTGTGTGTCCTGCTTGATGTCAAGCTGCCAGGGTGGCTGCACCTTGGATTGGTGAAATGGCAGGTATGCCTGTAGAGATGAAGAAAGGGAGGAAACCTACTCCCCCTTGGCATTGTGAACAAAATTTTTGTGCAGTTCATTTTGCAATTTAAAAATGGCTTTGACCCATTTTGGTTTTGCTTTTCACATCATCGTTAATTAGGTTTTCCAGTATAAAGAGGGCGACAGCTTAGCCTCTCTGCCCAGAAGCAGAAGGCTGAATGTGGAAATAAAGGGTCTGTAGGGACAGTGTTTCCTTATATGCATTTGGCAGGTTAGTGTTTAAAACACCTTCTTTTTCATTCAATAAACAGAAGTTATGAAATAGTAAGCAGCAATGATAAGATAGAAGCTGATCCAGTCCGTGGGCAATTTGCTTGCTCGTGCAGCTCTTGGGGAGTTAGGGTAGATACAGAAAAGCTATTGTGCCTGAAATTGTACCTCACACAATTTGCATTTTCCTTTTAGAGGCAGCCTGAACTTAAATGTGGCTTTTTAAAAAGGTCTAAATGAAACTAAAATAAAAAAACAATTAATGTGTCCTGACCTTCAGAAGTGCCTTCCAGCCCTTTAAACAAAATGCAGGTTCAGTACATGCCTGCCGATTAGTTTTAGTTAATTGAAAATTATAGGATTGACCCAAGAGGAAAATTTTGTTTGCACTCCAATCACTTTTACAAATTAAGGAAAATTACCACAATTTTGTTTAGCTAAGGTTTCACACTGAGTTCACGAAATTAGCTCAGCCATCCCAACAAAGTCAGCACTTTGTTAGTGAGCACTAGAAAAAAACTAATAGTCTATGGTGTGTACAAACGAAGCATAGAAAAAGCTATGATGCTTTGGAGAACTAGGCCAAGTGGTTTTAATTAGGATTATTGGTTCATTGTAAGTTTTGAAGAACAATCAAACTAGCAGATTAGCTGTTTCTTTAAAGCTAGAATTTCTTGCCATTCATTTTTCCCATGAGAACTTGTTTTAACTCCCACATAGCACTAGGGGTTTTTTCCCTTTTTTTTTTTCTTTTTCTTTTTTTTTTTTAACAAGGCCTGCAGGAAATGGACCAATTGGAAGCTGGGATACAGTAACATTCCCCAGCATCACTCCAGCCGATGGGAGTTTTTCACAATGTTCTTCAGTGAACTCAGTGTTCTGGAACATATTACAAAACCACAGAGGCCAAATGTTTTCTCAGAGGAGTTTGGCCTCTGTTTTTGGCCTAAAACATTTCAGCATCACTTGCTGCTTATTTACCCTGCTATTAAGAACAAGAAAAGGGGAAAGAAGAAAAAGGGGAAAATAAAAACCCCTCAAAACAAAAAACAAGAGTGTGTGTGTGAGAGAGAGAGAAAAAGACCTGGGGTTTGTGGGCGGTGCAGGAGTTGATCAAGCGTAGTTTCCTTTCTGGTGAGAATGTCCCTGCTCGTTAATGGTCCCATTTTGTGGTCAGGTCTCATTTAGAAGAAATTATTTTTAATCAGTGTTCAACAAAATATCCCCTCAAGCCACCTGGCTGTAAACTCGTTTTTTTCTTACTGTTAAGTACTTAAGTTCTCAGAAGAAAATACCCAGTGACCCATTAATTTTAGCCTTCCCCCCCCTTTAACTGCAAATAACTTAGTAACATGGTCTTTAAGTAGTCCATGTGCCATCTAGGAATCAAGGTCATATATATATATACAGATAAATCCTGGCTTTTGTGAGTATTTTTGAAAGAAATAAACCAGTGTCGACCCTGTGCTTACAAGAAAATGGAAGTTTTCTATTTTCCATCTGCACAGCAAGCCATTAGAATGCACTTATAGAGCAAATATTTCTCAGACTCTAAGCTTTGGCATTCCTGAGAGTACTTTATTAGAAATACACAAGTCTGAGGACATCTTGCATACATGATCATTTTGGAATAATATTAAATATCCATATTGCACACAGAACTACCCAAATGTGCTGGTGAGTGTTTCCCTGTGGCACCCTTCATGCAGTTCTCTTTAATACCAGAAGAGACTTACAGATGAACTGAGCTTCATGTCACAATGTAGTCCATTAGTATAGGACTGGAGAAACTGAGATAAGGAAAGAAGCCTCTAGGGATACAAACCCATAGGTAGCTTACCAAGGTGACTCAGGGCATATCGTGGTTGAGTTGAATTAGAGATGGGAACTGGCAGAAATTTGTGACTTCTGGACAGGCCTTTGAGATTTTGTTTTGTTTCAATTAAAAAAAAAAAATTTTCAATTAAAAAAAAATAAATATCATGGACAGTGTGTTTTTCAAAGATGAATTTTGCTGTGGTACTAAACTGCAAGATTTGAGTGGGAATGCATGAATGTAAGTGAAAGGAGAATTAATCTCACTGCATATTGGAAAGGACATATGGGAGGTCCATAAAAATGCATTATGCTGGGTCTTCTACCACCTGCTCAGTTTCAGGTTTTGTGCTTTTGTTCCCAAACTAGAGCAAATGACTACACAGGGGCCAGAAGTATATTGCTTTGTCACTAATGCTGTGTATACACCATGGGGTTAATTCAGATTCTTGCCTGAGTAGTACCCCAAATACTGCCTTTTTTGTTTGTTTGTTTTGTTTTGATTGGTTACATAGTTGGATACAGGATGGAATTTAGGGACCGTTTTCATTTGCATTAATCTTGCAGGGAGCCTTGGGGGCTAAGCCATTTGTGTGCCGACAGGATACCTAGAGAAACAGGCAAGTCCCACCTCAGATCATTTGGGGTTTGTTACAAGCTATGGGGTAAGGTGTGTCTTTTAAAGTGCTGCCAACAGGAATGGGTGGATGTAGGGGCAGCATAGACACAGGGCTTGCAGTGCAGTGTGAATAATCCAGCTGCTGGGCACTGATCCTCCAGGGTAAGTGTGACGAGGGCTGAGTGGGTCAGAGTGGAGCTGCCGAGACTGACCAGGGGTTGCATTATGCCTTTGGGCCACTGTGGGTAGAGTGATGTAGAAATGATAGCACTGTGAAGGTCAGGGTATTCACAGAATTTCTGGGAAACTGCCTCTTTCTCTGGAATGTCATAGCGCTTCTCAGAGAACTTTTTTGCTCTCCTAGTTTCTACAAAGAAGAAATAGCCTCATGTGGAAAATCTCTGCTCCATCCTCATTTCACCCTTTATTTACTCCTGAAAACATTTGAGTCAGTGTACAAACAGGAAGTGTCTTGCAGATCACAGCTGATTTGGGTAACATTTTCAAGAGCTTTGAGATTAGGTAGCTTCATTTTTAGATTTTAATCTTTAAATGGTTTAATTTACAGAAGGAGAGGGGTAGCCCTCTTCTGAGACTCTTTTGCTTTACATTTCTTAAGTCAAATACACTTCTTAAGTAAAAAACTCCCCATCAGCATTTCAAATTTCAGTCCATGTCCCTAGAAACAGGAGTTTAGGTCATGTACACAGATCTGGTCAGAAATGGAACCACTTAAAAGGTGATCTCCAGTCACCGAAGTTTCTAGCCTGGTAAACTTCAGCAATTCCTGCTTTCAAGGAGGCACCAATAACTATTAACTATGCAAAGTTCAAAAGAACCATAATCAGTGAAGCAGTCACTTTTCAGAATGGAGAGTTCTGGAGTTTGTAGACTTAAATATAGAAAAAGGGAAAAAAAATAGAGGGAAGGAAAAAGAAGTGGTGATAAGAGACAGACTGGCTGTCAAGAGGTTCCTGTAGCCCCCCTGAAGCTTTTCTTCATCCCCGTGGGCTAGAGTTTGACCCTTACACAGCTATGGCCAAGGTTAGCTGGTGTATCTGTTAGCTCCTGAGAAATGTTAAAACCCAGTGGCAGTTATTCTCAACATCAGTAATACAAAACCTCATTAGTTTTACAATGCCTCGTTCATGTGTGTTTATTATTAAATCATGAGCACTTAAATAGCTGATTAGTATAAATGAGGAGAGAAGGCCACCATCAACAGAACAATAAAAATAAAATTAAAAAACCAGCATGGCTTGGGTTTTACCCTGATGTGTTTATAAAATCTTCAACCTCAAAGATATGATGATCATTAATCTGAAATGAAACATAGAGCACATCACTTCTCCAGAAGAGTGACCAGCTATGAGAGCTGGTAGCTGGCAAATGAATGTCATTTGTTTTCAACAGCAGTTTTTATCTGACTTTCACTAGTAAATATTAATAATAGCAGTAGAATAAAATGTATCAGATGTCCTGAAGTTAAATGGTCGGAGTGCTACAGAGAACAGAACAAAATCCTTCAATACAAAGAAATTTCTAAAGTTTAAAATAAGAGCTAGTGTCCTTAAAAGTAGGAGGGCAGTGCAGGTTAACCTGTGCTTTGGACACTCAATATGAAGTCTGCTCCTGATCTCAGAAAGACTATAAAGGAGGGATGATAAATCCTAACTGTAGCACTATCCAGTGATGCAGAATGAAATTAAGTCCTTCGTAAATGCAGACTTTTACTGGTGAATATAATTACTGTCTGTGGAAAAAAGCACAACTCCCCTTATAAGAACTGTCTGAAAAATGTCCCAATGCAGAGTTTCTCTTTCGTCTCATTGTGCTGAGTGTTCATTCCCAACATAGGGCCACTAGAGACAGCAGCTCAGAAATGGACCTGTCTTTTGGGTGGTGTGCTGGGCTGAAGAAGTGAAGCTGTACACATGGCTTTGTGATAGTCACTGTAGAACTGGGTCTTCATGGCACCACTGCTGGGTTTTGGATGCTGGCAGTTAAATTACAGCTGGGCAAAACGAGAGAGATTGGTGCAGTCACTCCTTCCAAATACATCAATGGTGTGATCTTGAATGTTACTTGCCCTTGAAAAGGAGAGTTGCCCTCAGGAAATCTCCATTTGAGTTTAAGCATGAACTTGAACCTTTCCAAGTTCCAGTCAATTAACTTAGATGCTCTTCTGGGTCAGTGTTAACACCTGGTCTGCTTGGCCTGTCTGGAAAAAAATTAGGGAAAATAAAAAAAGAAATGGATGCAATTGTTTTGGAACAAGCTTTCCTAGATTAAATGACTTCAGGCTTTATTATTTGGTGGTGGACTTGGGGTTACTATTGTTACAAAAGTGTTTGCTTCTTAGGATATGCCCAGTGGAGTGAAGTGTGGATAGTTAGCAGTGTTGAGTATTAGGAACATTAGGGTTGTTGGTTTGGTTTGCAGAAATTTGGGAAAGGAAGCTGCAAGGAATCCTAATTGTTTGCAAGGAAAAGGGTGTGAGGAGACAGTGAAGGTAGACTGAAAATTTCCTTTTGTATGCTAATGGAACCACAGAGTGCTCCTAGCTTTGGCATGTCTTAAACACTGGCAGCACCAGAACACACTGCAAAACACAATCACCAGAAGTGTGCAGTGTACCTGTAGGACAGCTGCAAAAATGAAAGCAATTACAGCAACTGTCAGAGTAAAGCTGGCTGTGAAGGAAACATATTATTTTGCATATTTTATGTATACACTTTCCAAGAAATATGACCTTTATTTCCTAGTTAGAGGGAAGTGTAATCAGAGTCTAAGCAGGAAAGGGTAGCTGGATCATTAAAAAGAATATTTTCTCTGATATTAGAAGTCTAAATGGGCACTAGTCCTTATTCACAACCTTGGCTGTTTCTGTCTGCCCTGAGTTAATAAGTGATAAGGCCAAAAGAGAAATAAATCATTGAAGTCCCTGTCCAAAGAAAACATATTGACTACAGCCAAGCAAATAACAGCCCATAACCAATGGTCCCATTCATCATTCATGTAATAGGGATATAAAGTATTCTCTACCTATGAGAAACCATGGAGTAGGAAAAAGCCTGATAAGCCCCCAATCTAAGCTATGTGATTTGATTATTAAAGGACATGAACTGTTTGTCACATACCTTTAATCTTTAAGATGTGTTGTCTTTTCTGAACTATAAATTTGTGGTAAAGGATTAGAAAGCTATTAATGATAAAAGTATAAACTAGACTTTGTAAGGATTCCTGCAATTGTCATGCAACCATGTAGACCCTTGGAACCCTAACCTATTGAATATAACAGTTATCTGACCTTCAAAGTCAATAAACCATTTTTTGCTTTTCAAGTTCCAGTCCTACTCTATGATAAATTAACCCTCTGGGTTCACAAAATAAGCCTTGTAAATGCTTTTCTTTATCCCCACTCCAAAACCTTTAAATTTTCATGCCTTTGCTTCAAAACTCTCTTATTCCAGACTGAAATTGTTAATCTTTTTTTATTCTCCTTTTAGCTCATGTCAGTTGATAAGATATTATACCCTCTTTTTAAAAAATGGCCAATAAAACAGAGAGGTGAGATGAATTTCTAAAAAGCCTGAACTGTGCTGTGTTTCTACAGGGTGCTTCACTGCCTGTTTCTTAATGTGTGGGTATTCAGATTAGACCAATGCCACTGAAGTGGACAGGTCATAGGAGCAGCAGTGTCTGTGCTGCTTGCCTTCTTGCAGTTTGATCCTGTGCCCTGAGAAGAGGAACAAGGCACAATCGTTTTGCTGGTCAGAAAGCCGACTCCTTGCCTGCTCCTTGCTGCTCAAGTGCTTGTCAGTTAGCTGGGGATTCTGGCAGCCTCGCAGGTGTAATGTGCCCAACTCACCCTTCCTGTGCTTCCCACAGGGTGCAGCAGGTTTCGATTTCTGCCTGGAAGCGTGCACAGGCTTTGCTGTGCGTTGGTGAAAAACGTGGGCTGTGGGCTAGGCTGCGATGCCCATGCACACAGCGCCCTGGCTCCGGCGAGGGTGTCGGGAGGAGGATTTAGCGCATGGCCGCCCGAGGCTCCCTCTTGCATAGCACTACCTGCAAAACGGCCTCCTTAAGATGTGCTTAATCCTTTGAGGTCCTTGTTAGTGAGGGTTCGCTTTGCTTAGGCATTTTGTTACGCAAATGAATGCCGTGTGGCTGGCTCAGGCCAGCAGTGTGCTGTGCAGCCACCGTTCCCTGGAGGGGAGGACTTGTGCAGCCGAGCTGGCTTTGTGCTTGTGCTAGCATCCCTGTGCAGCCAGGAATGCTTATCTAGCCTGGTTAACGCTTGCTAACAGCAAGGACTACAGAGCAGATCTGCCCTAATATAGCTCATGTCTACAGATCCAGGCTCTTTTGTTAATATACAGATAAAAGGGAAATCTTGTACTTGCAGCCTTTCATCTCAGTGAATATAAGAGCAATTTATTGCATGGAGTGGAAGTTCTTTGTACTTTTCTGCTGTCTTGCAAGAACTCACACAGGCTCTACTGCTCAGTTGTGTAGATACAAAGTGATGTGGTCTGCTCTGCTGTCTGGAAATGGTATAGTGAGACACAATCCTGCAAGCTTCTCAGGCTTGCCCAAAACACTGCAGAGTTGCCTCTTGGTGCAGGTTGCAGTGGTTATTGTTATTTGATTTTAAAGCCAGTTTGAGTATTTCTGAATGCAGCATCCAGCAGCCTGCAGTGCAGGCATATCTTCATAGGCTGGAGAGATGCTGTGTTGCTGACACCACAGGAGCCAACAGATAGAGACAAGTAACTTCAGAAAGGAAGGGAATGGTAGCTATGGTGTTTTAAATTATCTGAGACATCTGGCAACAATCCACATTTATTTCATGATAATGGCTGACTGACATCTTGGAGAAAGTAGAATTCCTTGAAGATTCAATCTCCACACAATTTTCAACTATTTCAACAAAATTTTCTAGGACCTTCTGGCAGATTTCTATCAGTTGCTGATAGAGAGGAACACTGTGGCATTAATACCTCTGAGGTGGGGTGTTTTGGTTTGGGATTTGTTTTGGGGTTTGTTTTGATTTTTTGGTTGGTTAATTTTGTGTGGTGGATTTTTGTTTGTTTGGGGTTTTTGTTTAGTTGGTTTTTTGGGTGGTTTTTTTTTTTTCATCTCCCCAACTTCTTCCCCTGTCAAAAGCCTCCCAAATGACAAAAGAAAAAATCTCAAGCGCAATTGTTTGAGGTCTCTGTGTATTTACATAGCCTTCAGTGAAAGGTGTTTTTCACTTGGATCTTGCTGTTGATCTGTTGTGTGCTCTGCAAGTAGTTTCAGGAGTATAAAACCACCATTACTTAACTCTGCCAAGCCAAGCATATGCAGATCTTTCATTCCACAAGGCAGGACAGAAGTTATTAAAGCTATTAGAACACAAGCATGGTAGCATGATGTAAATTAGTCTGTCATTTTGGAGCAGGTCAGCTGTTCTGCATGAATGTCTTACATACCCACAGCAAACCTGGGCTGCCAAGAACCAGGTAGTTCATGGCAGTCTACATCTTGAGGAGATAAGTGTAAAGCATCCATTCAGGAAGGAGCCTGGATTTGGACAGTTATCCTTGAAGACCTAGTCCTGCACAGTTTGCCCTATGGTATTTGTGTTGCCATACCCATTCTTATTTAATCTTTCAGTGTCTTTTTTAATTTCCCTTCCTTCCCAAATGTGATTTTTTTTTTTTCTTCTTCATCCTATTGGCATAAATTGTGGTTAACCTCTTTGAATGAAGTTTTGTGGACTTGAGCTGCTCTTGCATAGCACCAGATGTCAGCATTGGTGGTTAACAAGAGGAAACACTGTTCCCAGAAGATGAAGGGTTAATTAAAAACAAAACAAAAAACCCCAACCAAACAAAAAAAGTCAAACCCCAACAAGAGAGGGCAAAAAAAAGCAACAAAGAGAACAACCACACGTAATCAACTAAGAATGTGTATTTCTTTAGGTCCCCATGGGACAGAGAACGCACATGGAAATGAAGATGCTGTAACACTGATCTAGCAAAAATACATGTTTGTTAAAATAAAAAGTGGCACCAAACTCTACATTTTATATATGTGAAAATTACAAAGCAGAACCTGTGAAGCCTATGAATAGTTGTGAGCCTTGCCATCACTCTTTACTGCTGCAGCATCTTCCAGGGTGGACTTTATAGCCTTTCAATATGATGAGACCTTCATTTACTTGTCTTCATAAGGGATAGAAAGATAATAAGCCCTAGTGACCCAACCTTTTGCAGCTCTGGAACATGATACACCCTTAGCTGTCTCAGACATCATCATAGAAATGGGTGAATCACTATCAGGAAACTCTTCTCTCTGTCCTATGTCTGCACAGGGGTACTAAAGAAGTGCTTAAATGTGCACTTGAGTGAAGCTGGTTGAGGAACATTACATCCTCAGTGACTCCACAGGCTGGGTGCTGTGTAGGGAAGTAACTACTGCTCCAAACAGTAATAGTTTCTGAAATACATCTGTTTGTTACCCTCCTTTTATTTGTGATGAAGTTCTTTTGTTTTGTTTGTTTGTATTTTAGTAGGAGATCTTTTGGTGGCATTGGTGGTGGTTTGTCTTTTCTTTTTCTCCTAACGCATGTCCTAGTCCTAGCATTTGGTGGGATACTTTCTTTAGAAGACTACAACTCATCAAATAAAAACACATAGTTTGTATGCCCAGGCAGTTCTAGCAGCAAGCTTGTATTTGTAAAAGTGAAAGGCAAGATTTGACTGCCAGGAGTAATCATGAATTCCTGTTGAGAGGTCGCTTCTGCAAAGGAAATATTTTCTCCAAGTGTAACTCTCTGACTAGTTTCAGCACTCCAAAAAGAATTCTCTCCAAAGTTCATGTGCTTATTTGCACTGCTACCTGAAATAGTTGGTACATTGTTATTAAAAATAAGTCTTCAAGTGGCCAACATACAGGAAAAAAAAGTAGTATTTTCTCTCTCAGGTTTTTAATCTGTAAACACTTTTGTTTCCCTTTTATCTTGCATGGAAATTTGCATCTCGTTTATTTAAGAGCAAGAGAGTGAAACATGCCTCACCTATTTGTCTTAGACTGTGTTTTCCCTGGGTCTTTCTGGCAACTCAGACTCTGTTATTGATGGAAGGACTCTCGAGGGCAGTGCACAGGTCTGGCAGGTCAAGGGCAGGAGTGAGAATTTGTACTGGGCATCTTTTTTTCCAGGAATGAAGAATTTAGTTCAAATTTCCGAGAGAGAAGGGCAGTCTACACATTCATTGTTCATCCAAACTTGTTCATCTTTGCATTGCTTCTGTGTTCTGTTAAAGAGACAAATGAACCTTCTTTAAATTGAAGCCTAAGGGAAAGGTTGGCAATGACCCCCTCCCCTCTCCAACTTCCCCCATTAGACCTTTTTGCACAGATGTTCATGATGATTAGAGCTGGGAAATAAAGGTATTTCTGCAGACCATGAATATTCATTTGCTTTTTTGGCAATGAATTTCCTTTGCTTTCCCTATAGTGTTTTGCTCTTCTGAATGTCTGAACAAGTGAATTAGAATCATAGGATGGTCTGGGCTGGATGGAACCTCTAAAGGTCATCTAGTCCAATCCCCCCTCCCTGCCCTGGAGTAAGCAGAGACATTCTCAACTAGATCAGGTTGCCCAGAGCCTTGTTGAGCCTCACCTTGAATATCTCCAGGGAAGGGGCCTCAACCACCTCCCTGAGCAATCTGTTTCAGTGTTCCACCACCCTCACAGTAAGGAACTTGCTTCTAACATCCAATCTAAATCTACTCTTCTCTATTTTGAAGCCATTGCCCCTCATCCTGTCACTGCAGACCTTTGCAAACAGTCTCTCCTCCATCCTTAGCTGAGACAGTCTGTTTTAAGAAAAACTCAGACTGTATGATGGAAAGTTCTCTTCGCCTGCACAAAAGAATGTAAAAGCTACTGTTGGTTGTTAAGAAGCATTATTGGATACCAGCAAGGATGCAGATGAGGTGATGCCCTCTCTGAACATATGCTGTAAATGGAGAATTCAAACAAAACAATTGTAGCAGTCCATGCTAATGATCTATCTATAAGGGTCAGATTAATTAGAAAAAAACAAAACATTTGACAAATACTTCTGGCTAAAAAGAAAAATATCTCCTTGAACAGTTACTAAGAAGGAATGGTTTGTTATCAATTATTTGCCCAGCTATAGTACTGATGCCCAAGTCCAAGGAAGTTGTTGGACTTACTCTTTGAGCATCTGCAATGCTGTCCCTAAATGGACCAAATGGAAACAAGCAGAAATCAATGCAATTTTTAGCAGAAAATCCCAGGGATTTATGTTTTCTTTTTTTCTTTTAATTTTTTGAAATGTTAAAAAGTGGTGAATGGAGATTACTGTACCTCCTACTGTTTGATCTTGTAATTCTGTAGTAACTGTGAGAACAGAAATTATAGCTGATGCTTAGGGAATAGCCAGGATCCTCCACCACAGGCTATGAGCAGTGTGGCCAGGCAGATTGCACACAAGAATTCAGCAGAATTCTTCCAGCATCTGCATTATCCTTTGGAATTAGAAAGCAGAATTCTTCCAGCATCTGCATTATCCTTCGGAATTAGAACATTGAGGTCCTTGGGATCACCCAAAATTGTCATTCCTTTCAGGATAGCACCTTAGTACATACCCAGCATGTTCTGTGGAATAATGTACACAATTTTACAATAACTATGCAATTAACTCAC
>VWYK01026946.1:0-12854 GCA_013399775.1 Semnornis frantzii | reverse complement strand
TTTCCTGCGGTTGCTCTCCCCAAAACAGCAGGAGGGAGAGCAGAAAAACATGCCTGGGCAAACCAGGAAAGGTATAAGCCAAATTTGGCCTCCTAGGCCTACCACGACAGTGTGCAATGTTGAGAGATGGTGCTTGAGGCCACTCGTTCCCATCTCTGTCCCTGTGTCCTCCTTGGTAAGTTGAGGTGTCCATACAATGAGTGGTTGGCTACTGAGACATCAGGCTTGGCATGCACAAAGTTCATGGAGGAAGATGAAAAAAAAATTCTCTCAGGTTGCATGTACACAGAAGAAGAGAGCAGAAAGCAGAGATGCCTCAGGCCAGTTGTGATGGAGCTTGTTTGGAGCTAGAGCAGCAGCAGCAGTGCAATGCTCTGTACAGACTAATTAACTTTGGCAACCAGGTGCTTAATACTTTGTGCACTCGGGGCCTTAGTGAGTTTGTTTAAGTGCATTCTTGCATACTGCTGATGGACCCAGAAGTATATTTATATATATTGCTTACTGCCTGGAAAGCTACAAATCACTTACTGATAACTATGCCACTTCCAGCAAGATTAATGTTCAATTCCTCCTTTTAGACTGACAATTTGCAAATTGCTAAATTAGATTTTAACATTCAAATTTTATTATTTTTTTTCATGTGACACTTGCAGCATCCTTTTATCACCTGGTTGTACTGCTTGTATTGGTATTGACCTCTGAAGTACATGAATAGGATATACCTGTGGTTGTGGTGGCAGCATTTTTATGACAAACTTGTACAAAATTCCTCTGTTACAGTGAGGTTTGGGGCTTGTTTCGGATTGGATGAAAGGGAAGTATTCATTTTGTACAAGAAAAAATGGGCAGTCCTGTGCTACCCAGAATGTAGTTTGGTAACTTCAGAGCTAGGACTTGAGTTTCCTATAGGCTGCCAGTGATACCTGGAAAATTAGGACATAAACAAGTACAGATGCATGATTATAAAGCTGTATGACAATTTCTGGTTATCTGTGGTAACTTTTTTCCACTCTGTTTTCTGCACATCTTGCAGTCTTTAATCTCCCTGTTCTAGCCTCTGCCTTGAATTGTGGACATGATAATATTTCTGGTTTAGGACAAATTAATCCAATAACACTTAATTAAAAAAAAATCTTATTGAATGGAAAATGACTAATTTTAGTGAACCCTGTTGGAGTGCAGAAAAGTTTCAACAACTTCAGAACAGCATTAGTTGGAAGATGAATGTGGATGAGTGCAGGGAAGTGGTTACTGCCACAGGGTGCCACCAGCTAGCAGAGATGTTCTGCTGCGTGTCCCAGACTTAAAGTGACCACTGATGGTCAACTCATTCCCAGTCTAAGTGGAACACTGGAAGTGTTTCATAACAAGGCAGTGAGTTTCATTCTGGTTCCTCACTTCCTTATTGAAGCACCAACTTTACAGGCAAACAGCTGCACCTGGGATATTTTAATTTTCATACTCATTGTCACTGGTTTACCAACTATATTCTAGATGGTAAATTGTGACTGTGGGGAAGAGGCAAGATGTGAAGGGAGTGATGTAGGTGATTATTTTTACTTCCTCTTCTGTCTGTGAGGCTCCGAGCCTTGTTCTGCCCCAGAGCATTCATTTTGCGAGGGGCATTAGCCCTTGACGATGCTTGCTCATTGCCTTCAGCACCTCCCCTCTGCTGAACCTCAGTTCCCCGCTCAGCATGGTGGTGGGAGGAGATCTACCGGAAGAGCTGCTGTGCAAGTGGAGCACTAATGGTTTGTGAATCTGAAGATGGTTAACTGATCTGTGCATTCAATTAAGATGAGTTTCTCAGTTAACAGGCACTCTGGGAAGAAATGTGTTCCGTTCATTCCTGGTATTATGAGCACTTAATGAAGAAGACATATCAGAATTCTGCCTGTGTTGTGTGAGATAACCCTAAAATGCAGCACAGATTTTCAACTTACTCATCTAGCAAAAAAAACTTTCCAGGTGAAAGGGAGAAATCAATACTTGTTTGAGTTCTGCTGCAGATAGGCTCACAGGGCTGACAGCAAAGTGACATTGCATGCAAAGCTGGGTTTTACTTCATACTTGAGGTCTATCACTTTGCATGTGACTTGCCCATTAAAATTATAATCCAAAATGTGATTTAAATGATATCTACCATTTTCTTTCTGTAAGACTTACAGTGTGAGCAGAACATTCAAGGAAGATGGAGGTATCTGACTGGAGATGGAGGTTTGGCTGCCTGATGTATATATGCACAGTGTAAGCTAAGCTTCAGCCAGTAAAGTCTCTAGCCAGTATCAGCATAGTTTCTGTAGAAAGTGGCAGAAAAGGACATTAAGATAAGTTTATACTGGGCCTAAATGACTAATAAACACATTCAGAAGAAGCAAGGAAAGCATAAATATTTCATAACAGTTTTGCACTGATGTCGCTGACAAATGGGAAGGATGTTTATGGAGATGAGACTTTGGTTTGGGGATGTCCCTTTGTATTGCAACTTCTACAAGTGGTATCACTGTGGTGGTATCACTGTGTCTTAACTGCTGGCTGGCCCTTAAGTGACCAACTGCCTAGAGACTTCATGGCTGCTTTCTCCAAAAGTGCAGTTTCAGTCAGGGCTGAAGTTTCTTATGCCCACAGAGACTGAATACTTGTAAGCAAAAGTAATGAGTGATGATACATCAGGGAGAAGAGAAAAGGCAGGAAGGACAGCTTTCACCTGCAGAAAGGCATCTTTCATCTGCAGACATCACTTGCTTGAGGTATTGTTGCCACATAAGATTGCTTACACAAGTGAGCTAGCAGGGCATGACACTTTCAGAATAACATCATGAGGCTGAACCTGCTGTGGCTGGAGCAAATAGCCTGTGTTGAAGGAATGCCTCACCTAAACTTGCCATTTTCACTTCAGTCCAAGTTATTCATTGAAGGAATGGGGCTGTTTTTTTTGGCAGGAGTGCAGAAATACCTGTAAATGAAGAGGGACACCTAGAAGGTGTTTGCTCTCTGTGAAAAGCAGAGTCCCCCTACTGAGGAAGGCTGCTGAAAGAGGGGAGCAAACTGGGAAGCAGTGACAAAGATGAGTCTCTTTCAAAGTCTGAAGGGGTGAGGTAGATGGGAAGCCAATTTTTCTGAAGTTGTTTTTGAAAGGCTGTTGCCAGACAAAGGACCAATCTGCATTTGGTAGGTTTAGGTGCTGCTGGTATGAGGTGTGCGAGTAGTTGAGGACCTTGTGCATAGTCTTATACACATATAATGGGAAGAGGTGCCAAAAAGGGAGCTGCAGCTGGAGTGAACCAATCAATCCTACTTGGTTGCAGATTTGTTAATCCATTTAGGCTGGGGAGGAGAATTAAGTCAGATTCCCTTTTTACTTAGGTACTTTACTTAGCTTTCTTGAGTATAATTGTTGCAATAAAGAGTAACTTGGAAGTTTTCTTTGCCCCTCCTGGTAGGAATAAGTAAAGATATTTTGCTTCCAGTACCATATTGGTCAAGATCCTTGCAGTCACTTCAGAGGGAGGGGAAAAATAAATTAGAATTATTGTTATGAGCCTCCTGTAGCTTGGCCTTTGGTAGATGGGTCATGTCATATTACTCCTTGCTTATTTACTGACCTCCTCAGCAACTCACCTTGGTTAATTAATTAGTTTCGGTTAAATTATGTTCACCTATGGATAATTTTTTTTTTTTCTTCACCACTATCCACTACCACATTTGATTAAGTTAAATCAAAGGGAAAAAGGAAAGTCATTGAGGTAGTTTTCTGTCATTTACAAATTACCTAGAAAAGCAACTGAGGAGGTGTTTAGTTTGATCCTGAAGTATGGCTAGTCAGTGCATGTAAGGCAAGAGTAATACTGCAGTTTTCAAAGGGTTTGAATAAGGTTTCTTTTAACTATTGAGCCTAAGTCTGAGATCTCCCCTGCTGTGAGCCATAAGTTGCTCGTAGGCTTGTTCTAGAGAGTAATAAGTATTGTTGTTTAGCAATTGTGTTGTTGAAATTCAGCTCCACTATGTCTGACAGTATTTATCTAAAATACTTTCCCTGGTGCGTGCTCAAGTTCCAGTAAACCGTGTCTTATTGTGCGACCTTTTCATTTTCCAGTGAAAAGGGATCAGCTCGTCAGATAAAAGCTACAAGCTGGAGTACAGGAAAAATGCGTGCTCAGAAAATCCGAGCATGATTGAAAACAAGATGTGTTAAATCAATGCAGTTTATCGCCTGCCTATTCCTGGCAATTGCTGGGCTAAGCTCATTCTGAGCACACGCTAGATGATAAAAGTATAGTGTCACAGTGCTCACTGGGGTGTGAGGGCAGGGAAACATGTTTATCAGACAGGCTGGCATGAGTTTGAAATTTATTTTTTTTTTACCCTTGATAACAGTTATTGTCAATTTTTTTTTTCTTCCTCCCCTCGCCCCCTCCCCACCTGCCAATTATAGAGGCAGGTGGCATAACTGCTGCTAGAGCTCTCCAGTTATACGTTGCTATTTAAATGCTACAAACTCACATGCAACAAACTCAAAATGTTTTAATTTTGAACTACTTGCTGCATCATGAAGGATACAGCCAAAATGATCCTCTTGCTCTCGAGTGGGTAGTCCTATTGCAGTGGGTAGTCCTATTTGTCTACACAAAGGTAGTCCTTTGTGTAGACAAATCAAAGTTAATGTTTCCAAATAAAGATATTTGGAAACTACTATTTTCTCAAGGGATTTAAGTATAGTTGTGGTGAGGGATTAAAGACCTAAATTAAATCTCACAGGAGGTCAGTCCCTTCCAAGAACATCACACCTATAATTTTCATTACAGCTAGGCACAATTAATCTCAGTTTTATGATTCAGTTCTACTTCTCAAGCCTCAAGGCTTCAATGAGACCTTATAGTAGCCTTCCAGTATCTGAAGGGGGCCTACAGGAAGGCTGCGGAGGGACTCTTGACAAGGTCTTGCAATGACAGGACAAGGGGCAATGGGTTTGAAGTGGCAGAGGGGAGGTTGAAACTGAATGTTAGGAGGAAGTTCTTTACAGTGAGGGTGGTGAGGCACTGGCACAGGTTGCCCAGGGAGGTTGTGGCTGCTCTGTCCCTGGAGGTGTTCAAGGCCAGGTTGGATGAGGCCTTGAGTGACCTGTGCTAGTGGGAGGTGTCCCTGCCTATGGCAGGGGGTTGGAACTGGATGATCCTTGAGGTCCCTTCCAACCTTACCATTCTATGATTCTATGATTTCTCTCATTTGCAGAGATTTTGGATGTGATCACTGATGTTTTTCCAATTTTCTCACTTGAAGATTCCTTTATTTATTTAATTTTTTAAAACTTTGACTGTAGTGTACTTGCACATCAGAAGTCTACAATTTTGAGAAGCAGCCAAATTGAGGCTAAGATACTTTCTGATAGGAATGGCTTTGGCAGTCAGACAGGACACAGAGTTTTTCGTTTATGCATCCCCTGGTAGTGTTTTGGGTTTTTCTTAATAATCTCAAAGATGAAGAAATAGCACTGCTGAAAGAGAGAGAGATTATTCAAAAGAAAATACTTCTACATGCCAACATTTCACAACAATGCTTTTCCATGTTGTCCACCTCAAAAGTAGTTGGTGAAGGGCGACAAAAAAGAAATTAATTCCTGTGTGTTACACACAGAACTTGAGGAATCTGTGCACAGGATAAAATATTGGAAATGTACACAGTAAAAAATGAAAGAAAAGGTTACATGAGGTGAAATTTCAGCATTTTTCTGTACTCTGTATGTTAGATCTCAGCACGTTTCTGAGCTAAAAGCTTAAAAATAAATGCAATGTCTTTATTTAAAAAGTTATTTTAAGTGGACCTAAATATAAATCTTAGAACTAACCTTAGGCACCCAGTATTTTGTATCCTGGCTTGTCCACATTTTTGTACTTGTTTGTGTGGTTACACAAGTGTTTACTTGTATAAATGAAAGCCTGATCCATTGACAACTACTCATTTTGAGCAATTTTTTGCTGCATGGTCATGTACATTACCAGAATGGGTCTGACAGATAGGAAGAATATTCATATGTAAATGTTTCCCTTTTTACAATAACTGCTAAAGATGCATCAGTTAATCTGGGTGACTAGACAAAGTAAGCAATGTGTATTAATTTCCTCCTGGCCCTCTCTCTAGGTATCCCTAGTGAATACTACCAGCTTGTTCTGGAATTGGTATGTTTAAATTCCAGTGCCTAAAACTGGACTCTGTTTCAAACTCCCTTAGAGCCAAGTCTTCTGTCAACACAGTCAGAGGAAGAGGAAACTGTGAAACTCACAAATTGTTTGACCTTTTTTTTCTTTTTTTTTTTTTTCCCCAAGCAAGATTGCAGGTGGCTAAGAGTGAACATTCAGAGTTAATGTATTTCGAGAAGCCATCGCACGGTTCTTACTAGGCAGATCTAATAATTTTGTTCTGTAACTTTCATTAAAAAATATGGGCTCAAGACATGCATTCATTGCATCTTCAGCACCCCCACTGCTTGCAGAGACTGGCCTAGATGAGGAGGGAATAACTCCTCTGGTTCTTAGTTGCTGGAGAAAAATTATTATCAGGAGGAAAATATCACGCCGTCTATCATGTCTGTAATAACACCGATGAGCACGGTGGAGCTGCCTCAAATGCTGGCCTATTGCATCTTTAGCTCAAGTAAAGAGCAGTCACTAGGGAGGCTCAAGAGATCCAGGTGTTAGATTTATCATTTGACTTAGCTCTGAATTTTTCTTATTCCTGGTCATAGGCACAGGCTGTCTGGGCATTACGGGACAATAAAATATAGAAATTGCATTTCAGGTATTTTTAGCTGTTTCTATTTCTAATTAAAAATATGACATCATGTTACTGTTTGATTTAAAAAAATAGTCATTAGATACACAAGGGTATCTTTTAGTGAGGGAGTGCTGAGACCAGAAAAGCAAGGAAAGTCTGAGTTAGCACCACAAGAGCCTTTCTAGCTCTAACTCTTCTGTGCAGGCTCTCACTGCCCCACTCGCTTCCGTTTTCCATTGCTTGTGGGAATAAACACTCCAGGGAAAGTCAGTGGAAAGGAAACTTTATAAAAAGCAAGCCAAATTCACAACAACAACAAATAGCTCAAATGCTTGCATGTTTTCATTTAAATGTCTTTAATTAGCAATGGAATAGTCTTTGCAGGAAGGTTTCCAATCCACAATTTTTTTTTTCATTTGATGGTGGGATTTTGAAGTTTTGTGGTTTTTATCCTTTGCTGTCTTTATAGAGAAGGCATAAAGAGGCCACAATATGTAAGAGTTTTTGGGTAGAGTTTGCTTACAGCCATGCCATGCCAAGATGTGGCTTTATAGCATCATCCATTCTTACTATGGTTCTACTGCAGGGCCTTAGCAAGGCTTGTTGGCACCTGGAGTTTGATGTCAATATGGTCTACCTGGCCTATCTCTATCTTGCAGTCAAGGTTTGAGTTGTTTTAGAGTTGTATTGTTAGTCAAGGCTTGTAGCAGAAGTCACCCACAGCCTGGAGACAGAAACCACAAGCTGTAGGTGAAGGTAAAGACTTCGGGTCAGCTCTGTGGTAGCATCTTGCCCCTACAGGTGGCAGGAGCTGCTGCTTTCCATCTCCTCACTGAGTCCATTGCTTGGTAAGAATGTGGGTTGGAAGCTATAATCTTTTGCATGAGTGTTCTCAGTTGTTACCTTTGCACCCCATACAACTGTTTCTTAGTAGTGTAAAAATACAGACAGAAGTACAGACTAAGAAGGCAGAGATTGAATTGGAGAGGTGGATAGCTGAGTTGGTAGAGAAAGAGGCCAAATCTCCAGGAGAAAGGAAATCCTTAGCTAAAAAATGGCTCTAAAGGTGCTAAGATTGCAAGGCTTGATTTTATTTAAACTATTCTTTCTCTGTGCCATCAAACATTCTAATCTGTTTAATCTGGTCACAGAGAGACATGTTAGGCCTGACTTTCATTGCTGTGACAGTGCTGCACCATTTTTACATTAGTTTCTTCATACTCTTGTAACTGTGAGGTAATGAGGTAGGTAACTTTGTGTGTCTTGACCAGAGAGTCAACTTCCATGTCTGTTTCCAAGACATTTCACTCATCAGACAGGGAAAAAAAAAAAATCAAACCAGCTGCATTGTATACCACAAAGCTCCATCTCTTTGACATTACAGTTCAGGACTGGTCACTAAGTGTCTAACTATGTTGTAGAGCCAAACTTTAGAAAATGGATTTGTGAAAAGGCAAAGGTAGACTCTAAAGAATCTTCTTCCATTTCACTGTTGCAGCCTAGCCTTTTGGACATAACCTGAAGCCATTCACCTCTGCCCTTCTGCAGGTCATTCTTACCTTCTTGAAAGTCACCACAATGCCTCTGCCTTCTGAAGAACTCTCTGCCTCCCCAGAGGAACAAGCACTGTGGGACATTTAATTCCCAGCTGCAGCCTATCCCTGGGTGGTTCATTTAAAACAATCTAGACCAGATCTCTCATTTGGGAAAGGGACAATCAAGCCTGCGGACCTGAGGTTGATTTGTTTGTAGCCCTTAGGCCTTTTATCACTCTCTTTTCACTATTTGAGTCCTTAGAGTCCCTTCTCTCTCCTTGCAGCCTGGAAAAGCGTATGGGAAGTTCATAGGTCTAAGTGCTACTCTCCCATTGGTTTTGGGTCAAAGAGAATGAAAAAGAAACAAGGGCTGCAAAATAAAAGGAATAAATGAAACCATGAATGCATGGGAAACAAATTAAGTGGATATGTTTTACATTCTGAAATATTTCCATAATGCTTCTATGTAGCGTGTGTTTATTTTTCTTTGAATAATAATGTTAAAATGTGTCTAATTCAATTACTCTCTGCATTCACTGAATGAGTTTTCCTTGGTGAAGAGTTCTCCTACGCTACCCCAAGCTACGAATTCCATATGATATTTGAACAGGTCCTTTTAATTGCTGATATTAAGTGTCAATCATTCTGCTGTAAGTTGGCAGCGTGGCCAGAGAAACAAATTCCTCTCTCAGATACATCAGACAGTCATTCAGTTAAAGACCAAAGCTTTATTGACACAGTAGGAATTCATTATGTGAAATATATATTAAAAAGAAAAAAAAAAAGCACTCCACTGACTAGTAAAAAAAAAAAAAATAAAAAGAGAAAGAGGCTTTTAAAGATGGTGAATTATCCACATGTAGTTATTGTGATTATTTGTGCAGAATTCGAAATTATAGTCATGGTGGAAACATTTTTCTCAGAGGCATAAGCATTTCTGTTGAAAAATAAGTTGGGCTTTGAAAAGATGAAAATAGTGTACACATCCTTATTTCCACAGACATTGAGCATTCTCTTGATTAAAAGCCTTAGATTTTATGAGTTACGACTTTAGACTTGCTGCATAAAGAGCTTCGTGGCTTATTCTGCTAGAGTCTAATTTGAAAGAAAGTTCTTCCTCAAGGGTTTAAGAAGTAATTCATAAAATGATAAGAATAATAAATATTGTGCCTTAACTCATACACTAAGATAGATAGACAGATTTTGTACACCTGGGTGTAATTTTAGTTAATTCACACAAGAGACAGGCTGAAAGTTTATTGTTTGGAAGGAGAAAAATGGCTTAAATCTTGTATTTGCAAAAATGATTATATTAGCTTAAATGAAAATGCTACTCTATTAATGGCTGCAATAAGCTTTGCATTTGGAAAAAGTATTTTAATAAAAAGTTACCTGAAGTTTACTGCAACTTAAAATATGTAAGTGAGGGGAAAAGTACTTACTTTGATTTATATGTCTTTTGGAGGTGTAATTATTGGCTTTTTACTCACCTATGTAAAACAATGTACTTTTGTAAATGGATTTCTGGCCACTTTACTCTCTTTTTTTTTCTTTCTTTTTTTTCCCCCCATAAAAAGTAAGCACTGTCAATCAAAGAATTTTAAGGTTTATTTCCTCTTTAGAAATGATTGATAGCCTTTTAGATTTACAAGTTGACAAGTTAAAGGGCTCTATTGGTATAATTATGTACTAAATTCACAGTCTTTCAATTTAAATGTCCTTTTAAAACCACAAGATTATCATACCTGTATTTTGAAAAGTGGGCCAGTCAGTTTGGGTTGGTATACAAATTGCTTCCATTAGCCTTGGGACCTATTTGAATTTAGCACAGTTTTTTAAAGTTACTAGTACTTTCAATACTACTTTCAAAATTTAGGGTAATGGGCATGCATTTTAAGTACAGTATGTGTTAGCTTGTTTTTAATGTATGAATGTCAGGAACACAAATAGAGAGTTTATATTTCTTATTGATTTTTTTTTTTTTTCCAATCATGGAAAAAAAAATAAAAATTGTCACTTTTTGAATTAGAGCACTGAGAAATATGTTGCTATGAATGGACTTCAAAGGCAGAGGCCTGGCTTGCCTGTACTGGGGACAGAGGCAAAACTTTGCATGAAGCTGATGTCTGACCTTAGCTGCCCCAAAGGGTGGCCTGAGCACTGGCTCTCCTCCAGTGATTGGAGATCAGAATATCACTTTTTCTTTGGAGTTTTGCCAGCTACTGACACAGGAGCTGGTGTGGCCTTAACAAGGGAGGTGGGGTCAAGTATTTAAAGGATCTTTCATTGAGATAGAACTAATTACATCTGACTTGGATTGTAAATGAACTGAGGATGGAGGGCTGATAGCATCCAATCTGTGGATAGATGTTCAAGCAACTAAAGATGTCTTTTTTTTTTTTTTTCTTTTGTTTCATTTTACCTAAGATTGAAAGAGTTGAACACTTACAGACTAATGAGTGATATTTGGCAATTACAGTTTAGGATCCAATCCTGCAAATTGCTGTGTGCAAGCCTCTCTCCACCACTAAAGTAAAGCTGAAGCTATTTGAAGCAGAAAGTTTTCAGTATCTCTCAGAGGATGCTTGATGCCTGGTGAGATTGGACCATAAAATTAACATTTTTTTTTTTTTTGGTCATTTAGTTCAGAAAATACTCACAGGAAATACTCTGTGGATTTCAAATGTGTTGAATGTGTGGGAAGATATGAGAAAATGACTGCTATCTCTGGGGGGATTTCAGAACTGGCCTCCATTTATAATATTGCAGAATTTAGTAACTACTTTCCCAAAGGATGTAAAGGGAAAATGGCCATAAACTAGACTGAATTAGAGAAGAAACACATTTGACAGAAGCACACTAAAATCTTCTAACGTATTTGCAAAAGAAATGTAAATTAGAACTGTAGGGGCTTTTTTAATCTTCTCTGAGAACAGCTATTTTTGATAATAAAAATAAACCAGCAGTGACTTCAATGTAAATAGCAGTAAATTAATTTATTGCAAAATTTGAAGAAGGTCTCAACTAACTGGGTCCATGACAAGAAGGTATGTAAGGAAGCTCAAAGGTAATGAAACCAGAGGTTTACAAACCCAGGTTTCTGTGATATTTTCTATGAAGCTGCTCAACAGAGCAGACACTATCTGGGCAGGATGTGAAAGGAAACATGGAAAAAAGACCCAACCATCCAAAAACCAAAAAGGACACAGGCAGGGGAAAAACCTTATTCTTGCCCCTTCCATACAATGACCTATATATAATTAAAATTAAAATTGAGATATTCCTAAAAAAACCCAAAATGCAGGGAAAAAACAACCCTGAGAATGCTAGAAGGATACCGTAATTTCTGGGGTGACGAAGAACTCCTGACAACAATCCAGAGAGTAAAATCCGGGAAGGTTTCTAGTCTGGTGCTACCACAATGCTGTAACAGTAAGTTCAGAGTATATCAGAAAACTTCTTTCTGGCATTTGAGAGATGTTGAGATCCTGCTGGGCTGTGTGCCTCTCCATCCAGTCCCCAGCAGTCTTTTTCACTGCCATTGGGTAGATGTGGATCACCTTACATCGTCTTCCTTCCGCCTCGATTTGCCTGCTTATATATAGAGCTGGGACATATCACAGGTCCAGGAGGTTATGAAAATGTGACCTTTAGTTGCCAATAGGACCACCTGCTGTAGAAATGTGGCTTGAAAATAATAATTTAAATGGAAAAAAAAAATCTTTAAACTGTACTGTTTTGTGGGATTGATTGTGGAAAACCAATTAATTAAAAACAAGTCAAGGATTAGAAGTGACTTCCACAGTAACAATGTGGTCTGGCTAAAAATCCTTAGGAGCATGAAAAAAATGCTCTCTTGACTTAAAAGGTAGAAGTATGTACAAATTGTGCCTTGTTGTCAGACTGATGAAGTTATATAACTTGCCGTGGAGTGAGCTGCCTGAGAACTCTTACACAAATGAGATGGAGATACAGTTTGGTGCTAAATCTCTTTGCAAGAATCAGATGGCATCATTTTAGCCATGTAATAAAGCTCATAATAAAACCTTCATAAGGTTTCAAGATATATTTATAATTTAGTAGGCAGACTTTGTGCAAGAAATGTATCTATGCATACATATATATATATATTGCTACTAACAAACTAAGACAGAAGAACTTTAAAGTGACCCAAAAATGAAATGAGAGAGAAAAAAAATCAGATTTCCTTCCCACCAAAACACCAGGCTGAAAAATATAAAAATCCACACTGGAAATGGTATTAAAATGCACATTGGATTTTTTTTTTTTCGCATTTATCTCAAAAAAAAAATAAAATTGCAAACAAGCTGCTGTGGAAAATTTCCCCATCTCTGTTGGCACGGGAGAGTCAAGATGTGCTGTTGTTTGAGGGGCTCGAGAACGCTCGACTGTCGTTGCCGTTCGGCAAAGCACTTAGGAAATTTCAAGCACACGTTGAAGTCTCACTAACATCTGAGTTTTCAAGTGATCATATGACTGGAAATATAGCTAGAAGGTCATTCAGAGCAACCCCCTGTAATTATA
>VWYK01026945.1:0-14751 GCA_013399775.1 Semnornis frantzii | reverse complement strand
AGTAATTTTTGGTTTCTGCTGTGGAATTTGCAACCACAAAGGATGAAATTGATGAACTCTTGTTTACTGTGTTTCTGTGTCTGCTGTTCCATTGATTGCCATTTGATTGTGTTCTAAGTCTTGTGTTTTGTGGTCGAAGTGGAGAACTTGGGTACATTATTTATGGAGTTTCTCTGCTGAGGGAGGTTACGGTTTGCCGACATGATCAGATGCCTGACCAAGAGAAAGAACAGGGAGCCTTTCCTTATGAAATTTCTCAAGTGTTAATGTCCTACGTTTGATGAAGGATGACCAAAGTACTTCAGCTCATGGTGGTGAGCAGGTGGAGTTAATTTTTTCTTCCTCTTTGTTTTCCTCTGGGAACTGACTTACTCAATTAGGTACTGACTAAATATTCTGTTATGATATGAGCTGTTTGAGGATATTTTTGTGTGGCCACTGAGACCACCTTCAGGGCCAGGAATATTCAGTATAATTACATTACTTTAAATACTCAAATTCCTCGTAGTCAGGTCAGTTGAAAAAAATGGAAAGGGTATGTTCTGCAACCTGTTTGAACCCTTGTGTTGTACACTGGCGAGCATCAAAACTTACCTATCAGAAAAGGAGTCATGGTCTTTCCTTCACTACTGTCATCCAGCTGTGAGTTTTCCTGGTGTAATCCAGATATAAATTATTCTTAATGTTTTCTTTAATGCCAATCAGTTGTAAATGTTACATTTTTGTTGTTGTTTGTTTTTTCTGTTTTGATTTTGTCTGTTTTTTGTTGCTGGTTTTGGTGTTAGTGTGCCATGTTGTTTTTGTTGGTTTGTTTTTTTTTTTTCCCCTACTTGCATTGACCACAATAGGAACAAAGGCCCAGCAGGGTCACTTATTTTGTAAAATTCAGTAGTGGTTTGAGGCACAAACTCCTCCTGACACTACCCAGCAATTGGTGACCATGCTGTGAGCAAGTAGTCGAAACTAAAAGGCACATCATAGCTAGGAAAAGCCTGCACAAACTAGTCTTCCAGTGGAGCAGTGAGGCTGACCCATGGGTGCTTGTGTGCCCCACAAAGACAGTCACAGAGTCCTGCAAGGGAAAGGGTCTGGGAGGGAGACTGTGCTGAGGCTAAATCTTGATGGATGGAAAGAAGGTCTGAGGAAGTGAGATGCAGAGTAAGGGACAGCCTTTGCAGGTGTGGCAGTAGCTGAGGCCTTGCTTGATGGTGAATTAGATACCTGAAGAGTGTGAGTGAAGTGCAGAAAAGAGGAAGATGGGTCCAGGCATGGATCTGATTCCCAAAGGTATCCATTTACAGGGCTGCAAATCAGCATCATTCCCTCTTTGGTATATGGGCTGGGTGTCCTGAACATGCCTGGCACTTTTTGAGTCCTACTGTAAAGACCTTTTTATTTGCTGCATGAGGAGTTGAAGCTTTATGGGGTTTATTTCTTGTTGTTCCAAAGCCAGAGATATAACTTTCAGACATTGAACTACACAGTTTGGTATTATTTCAGTCCAAAGTCTAAATTTGGCCCTTTATCTTTTGTGTTGTCAACATGTGGAGGCTCCAGTGAGAAACAGTGATGCTGCTTTTACTGTTTGTAACTCTTGTGTGTGTGATGGGGTCATGGGACTTAACTGCAAAATGTACAAGAATAGCATGGCTGTGCCATCAGAAAAAAAAAATCTGTACCATACTTTAGAAGTTCACACAGTTGGTGAATAGTTTAATTTTTTTTATTTTAAGCATAGCTGTGCCCACATACAGTTGCACTAAATAATGGAAATTAGCTATGGCAAAAGATTCTTCTAAGTCACATAGGTTATTGCTTCTGTAATGACTTGAACCTCCCTTCAGAACTTAGCATGAAGAAGCACTGCCATCATTCAGATTTAGGAAATGTGTACAAGCATGTCTGTTTAGTACAGTATATACAAGTTGGGCAAAGTGGGTTGACAGCTAAAGTCTGGCTGGCCAACACGTGCCTATGGCTAATGGCAAGATATATAGTGTTCCCTTTCCTCAAGAACTGCCTTAAGTTTTTTGGGCCCAGGTCCTTAATAGCCTCTTTTTGCTGGTCTGCTGCTCTCAGCTCCATTCTACAGCTCTAGCACCAAAATGCTGTTGTTACTTCTACCTTTTACCCCATTTTAGATTTCGTGGACTCAGGAAGCATCCTGGCAGTTTTCGATACATTTTTCCACGTTTAGTTCTACTGTAGGCTTCTGCCATATGGTTTTGTGGTCTCTTTCTGCTACACTAGTCTGTGTCGCAGTGTGACCTGCTACAGGAAGTACCCACTGTTTGGAGAGAGATGCATCCTGCCCCAGGCTGAATTAATGCATCCCCTTAACGTTTCATCCTGAAAAAGAGGAGCACGTACCTGGTCTGGTGTGCAGTCCTTGTGTGCAGCTGTGCACTGTAGCATGATATACGTACATCTCCTTCAGTCTCTGATGTAGGGAGGTGTAGTAAGAGTGGAATAGCTGCTTGGAATTGCTTTGCTCTCGTCAACTCTCAGCAATGTGCATGTGTGTTGTAGAGTAGCTAATGCACAGTACTTGTTGCTCCACAGCCACGTGCCTGTGTGACTAGGTGCAGACCTCAGTGCAGACAGGCTGAACAAAGTGCTTTGTGCAGTCCTCCTCTTTATACTTGGGTCCCATTTGTTACTGCCTTGCCCTTGGGCCAGCTTGAGAAAGGGTGTGCTGAAGCATGTTGTCTTGGCAGTGCAGCTACCAGGACTCTCATCCAATCTTTGTTTAAGCGTCAAGAGCTGTGGCCTCTGATCCTTCCCCTGGGACCATGGACCAGCAGTTCTTACTGTCAGGACATTTTCTTAATGCTAAGCCTAAAGAAGTTTGTTTTTTTCCTTAGATTTATCACTTCTGATCTTTTACAGACTCATGCTTTTGTTTCACCGATGTTAGTATACTGCTGGTATCTGAAGAATATAAACAGCTTTATGTGCCCCTCAGGTTAAGTGTTAAATCACATGTATGAGTTGGTCTTGCTAACTTTTCCCTGTAAGGGCCATCGTTTCAGCTGATTAACATGCTTTTTTTGCATGTATATGTTAGCTATATTGTGTAACGAGGAATTTCAAGCAATGAATAAGAAGTTTTGAGTATTTTGCAGAATGGCTGGCACTGCAGACTGACTAACTGCTGCGCTGGGTCACCATCTGAGTGCCTAGGGGCCCAGGACTTCAGAGCATTTCATAAAACGGCTTGACATTGCTTGTTAGTTGCCTTATGAAACCTAACCTTCTAGACATCCTGCTGCATTGTTTGGCTGAAAAGGGGGTAATCCACTGTGGGAAATTGTTTTCCCAGCAAATTTTAATTGGTTGCTGGGAATTGCTAAGTCACTGTCTGTTATTAAGAATAGGGTTGTTGCTGCGTAAAGGCATAGTGAAATATTTTTGTGAGGGTGAAAATGAAGATGTTAGAGCGGCAGGCTTTGCTAGATGATTTTCTTGTCTCTGACGTATCTTAAGGTGAGATGGGCTATCTAGACTTTTACAATGAGATTGTGAATTTATACTGAATTACTTTCTTGGGTAGGACAATGTGGAAGAGAGGTAAAAATAGAGAAGCTGCAGAATACTTACTGTACTTAGCACTGTTAGAAAATTGTGAAGAAGAAGCATCAGATCGCCATTTATTACATGCAAAAACTCCAACCCTGTTGTTATGAATATGAAGCAAGGATTTTAGAAGAGTTTTCTTAAAGCTTAGTGATTTTATTTTCTACTTATGGTTCCTGTAGAATAAGTATTACCTGGAAGTAATATTACCTGTTCCTATCATGTTTTTTCCAGAGCTGTAAGGAGAAGAGCACTGTTACCTTTCTGCTTCACATTATAATTTATAATCTGAAAATCTACAGGTTTCTTTTATTGTCTTCATGAGTTAAAATCTTGATCTGCCATTTGTAATAGGTCCATGTAATGTTGCTAGTGGTCCATGGGGAACTACCTGCATGCCTTAGATATCTGAAGCAGCCTGTAAAAATAGGAAATAATAAGATGACTTTTTAATACCTTTCTTGTATAAGCAATTGTTACATCCATGGGGTTAGTTACTGTGAAGGAGATGTGAAGTATGAAGTGTCCTAAGACGAGCTTTCTAATTCAGTTTTGAAAGTAATTTGCGAGGTGGGAATTGCACAGTAGATGATGCAAGACAACACATGTTAGTAGAAGCAAGCTTAAGGAAATGTGGATTAGGTAAAATGCTCATGGGAATGTTTGCAGTTGCTTAGAAAACTGAGAGAATAGTTACTAATCAGTTTCAAATAAGACAGGTGTATTTGAGATTTAAGTGGTCTCTCCTAGGTCTAATATTAATTAAAGCTTGCTATTAATTATGTGGGTGTGACGGTTTGGGAGTTCCCCGCCCCCCCACACTTTGAAATGNGGGAGGATTAGAAGAAAAGTGGTTAGTGAAGTTATTCAACAGAGAGGAGAAGCCAGAGCTGCTAGCCCGAGACCCAAGCAGCAAGCCAGCCAGTAAGCAAGTAAATCCCTTGTGACCCAGACTGCTAGCTCGAGAGACTCTTATCTTCTTAGTTTTGGTTTTCTTATACCTAAACATCGCAGCAAGCCTCTGAGTGAAGTAGACATCACCACTGTTTTCCTTCACAGCCTATAGTACAATTTTTCTCTATTAAAAAAATATTCCAATTAACTCAAACCAGCACAGTGGGCAAAGGAATGAGGACTCATTATGTACTTGGATGACACTGGGTGGAGCTGCTTATCTGTTTGAGAATATACTTTGTATTTATAGTGATTTTGATCTGATTTGAGCATAGAAGGAGGGGTTGGATGGGGCTGAGCCCAGTGCTGAGAGCAGTTTGGGAACAATGGGCCCAGCAGCAATAACAACTCATGGCCAGATCATGAGACAAGAGCCGTGTCATTGTAAAAGTAAACATGCTTGGAATTTGTACATAGATCTGTGACTGTCATGACAGTAAAGGATGTTTTTTCTGTAACAAGAAAAGAATATTTTCTGTGTAGGGAAGAGTTCAGCTGGAAGACACTGCTCAGATTTGGATATCACAACCTCACAGTATTTTTGTGTGCCAGCTCTGAAAGGTTAGTGAAGAGCAACAACTAGAGGGATCAAAAATGTGAGGAAAGGGTGAAAGAACTGTTTTATTTAGTCTGGAGAGAGTTAAGTGTCATGTTCAAACATGAAACTAACTACATAAAAAAGAAAGGGTTGATCTCTTCCGGTCTGGTACAGAGAGAAACCTTGTTAAAGAGCTTGAGCTGAGTCAAGGGAGATGTGTGATTGAAGTTGCAGGACAAGCTTTGCAGCCATAAGGGTCATGCAGAGCAGAAAGGACTCACTTGGAGAGGCTACAGAGCCTCTCTTGTACACAGTCTGAGCTCTTGGTCCTATCAGTGCCCTTCTCTAGGACCACAGCAAATCTTTTTTTCCTACAAAAGTCTCCTTTTTTTGAAAATGGCAGTACGGTGTGTGGGATGATGGAGAGGAGCAAGAAGCACCATTTTCAAGCAGTGCAGTTCTTCTTTTGGAAGCTTGGCTGTTGTTAAGTACTATGGTAAATTACAGAGAGAATGATAGTATAACAGTAGTGATAGCTGCAAAAATAGGTCGTTGTTCCGAATGGCTTTCTGTTGTTAAAAGTTGTATTTTAAGCAATAAATCTTCCTGATCTTTTTTCTCTTGGTGATGCTTAGTTTCCAGGCAGTGGAGAAGCTACTGTGCATGTCTGAGTTTCCTTTTTTTGTGTCTAAATTTTCCTTTCGTTCTTTTGATTTTTTTTTTAAATTTTTTTTTTCCTCTTCTGTTTCTCTGTGCCATGGTTTATGTTGCTGCCCCACTGCTTTCTCAAATGCACCAAGGGAGTAGAGCTGTGGAGTCTAATAACACCAGTGTGTGCAGGCAGGAGGGTGAGTGTCTCCTCTGTGTTTGTTACCCCATCCTTGAACTAGCTGCTGATGGGGAGGTCAAGGGGTTGGCACCCTTCTGAGCTGGGGAGCACTCTTTTTGGTTTTTACCTGTTAGCGAAGAGCCTCCTCCTCATTAATTTGAGGTGAATTAATTCAATGTTTCTGAATCAATATTACGAGTGATGAGAGGAGTGGTATTTTGTAAGGTCAGCTCTGTCTTTCATGCTGTTTTGTATATTGGTACATGGTTGTGAACTAAGTGAAGTTAGAATTGAAGATTATGACTGTGTAGTGTTAAGCATTAGAGAAAGGAAGAATTTATGGTTGAACCTTTTGGTATTTCAGAATTCGTCTTGGCATTTAACTGAGCAAAACAAATGTGTTTTTAATGAAGAGTTTGAAACATATTAGTTTTGTGGTTCAACTGGGAGGCAAAAACTGTGGTTTTGTTTACACTTAAAAGCTGTAGACCATGTTGCATTTTAATGGTGCCACTTGAGTTGCCACAACCAGGGCTTGGTTTGTGTTTCTATGGAAAACTTACATTTAAGGGATTCAATCAGGGTACTAAATAATTGTCCCATAATGAAACCGCTCATAAGAAAAATTTCTTCAAAGTCATGTTCAAAAAATCAATCCAGGGATTCATTAATTTTTTACTTTGTCTCTTCCTTTGGCCTCTCTCGTTCAACGCGTTTTGTGGGTGAGGCTTTTAGCATTTCTTATCTGGAGGACAGAGGCAGCATTAATACCAGATTTCATGGCAGAGCAACAGCAGACTTTTAAATCAAGTCACTGCAGTCACCCCTACTTGCTATGTCTCAGCCGAGCACACTGTGTTTCTGCTGCACATCTGCTGCATCCCTCTGGATGGAGATTGGAGGCTGCCATTGATGCTGGTACCAGGTGCACTTCATCTCCTACTCAGGGGCCCTGTGGATCGCCTCAGGCCATGTGTGTGGTGTCAGTGGTGGAGTATATCTGCTTATCTCAAGTGAAAAACTCATTTATGAAGATTTGTTTTGGGAACCTCGTCTCTGTTCTGCTTTGGTCTACAGATCTCTCCTTGCTCAAAATTGATTGCTTAATATAAGATATAAGCAGAGACTATCAAGGAGATAGGAAGAGGGATCTGGGATGCTTATAAAAAACCAACAAATGAAAAAAAAACTTCCCAGATGTGCAAAAATTTGAAAGACAAATCCTTAAAGAAAATTTACATAGCCAGAGCTTTAGTATTTGGTAAGACCAACGTACAGGAGCTGTAATACATTGTGTGTTACCCTTCACCAACACACCTCCCCGCCCCCCACATTGTAAGAGCATTTTACTTGGATGCCACAACCTAAGTTGAGCAACAATAGTTCTTAAGTAATAGGATCTATGCCACTCCTCAGTGTATGGGTGGTGGTATCCTTTTCTTGTGCTACAGATGGGTGGAGAAGCAGAAATGTTACAGCATGGTGCTGACGCTTAGGCCAGAAACTCTTCTTTCATTTAGAAAGCACAGATCCTGGTCTGACTACTGTCATCTCCAAGGAACACTGCAACTAATTTATTGGGCCTAGTGACTTGACTACTTTTGCCATGTCCATTACAATAGGATGCAAAATACACGTGTGCATGATCCTGTAGGAGGGGAGTGCAAGCAGTTAGTTGAAGGAAAAATTCCTTCTGTTCCCATACTTAATATTGCTTGAACCTCAGGACTGAAAAGGGTGAATAAAGCAGAATCTCTGTCATGGAAGCTGAACTATCCAGGGTTGTCAAGGAGAGGTCTGAAGGGAAGTCTTGAGGAATTAAAGAAGAAGCTGCACAGATCTTTCCCTCTATATTTACTTTTTTAATTTGCCCTTCTATGACTTTATTGGCTAGCTTGGATCATAGAAGACCACAGAAGGCAGAAAGCATCAGTAATTTGGAGAAATCAGCCCCTTAAGTCAGCTGATTGAGTGTGACGCTTCCTGAACCAATTTTTGTATTTTCAGAACAGAACAAATACTAACTGAAATTTTGTTTTGCTGATACCGGTAAAGTTGGTTCCCATTTGTGTTAAGAGAATCACAACAATTATTTTGAGATTATTCTTACAAGTTTACTCTTAATTGTAGTACATTGTATATTTATAATATGTGTACATACAACCCATGTGTTTTATTTTCCAAATATTAAGTGAGAATAATGGAGTTTAAGGATTTATATTACGAATGTATCATTTGCCAGGGAAAATTATTGCAATAAAATTATAACATACCCTTCACTTACTTGCCAAAAATTAAATTGCAACTCAAACAAAAAATGCCTGATGTCACTCCTACTACCTAAATAGCACTCCTTTCATTTTTTTAGGAGCTTGTGATGTCATCAGCTGAAGCGAAAACACCTACCTCATGACCTAGCATGTAAGTGAAGGAGGATCTGATACTTAACACAAAAAAAGGGAAAAGGGAAGTGTATGTTGGTGTTTGTAATGCGTAAGTTTGAACCAATATACTTTCAACATTCAGATACCACCTTTTAAGTGAAAGCTTTTTGGATTTTGAGGGAATGTAAAGTCTCGCAAAGAAGAGGAGGTCAGAAAAGAAGCTGTTAACAATGAGGTTCCAGCTGGCAGAACTCCTTATCATAATTTCACTTAAAATCTATTGCAATTTATCCTCTAATGCTTGGAAGACTGGTAGGCATGGAAGGAATAGTTTTACTGTACACAGTATTTACATGTGCTCCTACTCCTTTTTATTCTGTGCTGCTTTTCTGGGTATAAATTTCAATAGTCGTGATGAATACATTCTGTATATGGTGATACCCTTCCTAAAATTAAAAGCGCTGGTTGTGCACAAAGTTTTCAGATTGTTTTACATACTGTAGTTTTGTGACACTTATTTTTGCTTACTTAAGAGAAAAAAACATATTTCAGTCCTCTGCAGAGGCATTTTCAGAGTGGTGGGTTTTTGAGGTTTTTTTTGTCTGCTTGCTCACTGCTTTTCTTTCATGTGATTTAAAGGATTAAAATGCAGTCAGTCACTGCTTCGAGAGGCTGATGTCAGCAGCGAGCTGGATATTCCTAATTAGTGCCAACACCTCTACTTCATTAGGAAGCATTGTTCAAGCTGTTCAATGAACCACAGTACCTGGTCTCGCTTGCATGTCTATCATGATTAGAAACCCGTCTCATGATGGAGCTCTTATTACTCAACTTTCGGACTGATGTGGAAAGTGAAGCTAAGCGAGCCATTTGGCTAACCACCAGTGATCATAAGGAGTAGTGAAAAAAGGATGCAGTCATCTTGATTTCAAGACTTTTGGTTCAAAGCTTGCTTCTCCTTTGACTTTATTTAAATTTAAAAAATAATTTTTAACTGAAAAAAAAAGGAAAGCATCTTTTCTAGTTTTTATTATCAGATATTCTTAAGTTAGAAACAGATTTACACACTCCAGTAGACCTCTGAACATCTGAGCATGGTTGCTATTGTGCACAACCTATTGATTTTCTGCAAATAGAGCTTTGGGCTAGACTACTCTTGCACCATCGCTTTGTCTTTGAGGGGTCAGGGCTTAACAACTCTTTTTGAGAACGAGTCTCTCCTCCCACCTGATTCTGTACTGTCAGTAGGGCTACAGTGAATGTTTTCCTGTGGAAAACATGACCTCAGACAAATTTGACTACTAAAATTAATGTCTCATGTGGGGTAAATTATTATAAAGTTTGGGCTTTACAGACAAAAGTTTAACCACATTTATTTTTAATTAAGAAGTTTAATTAGGTTTTTAAGAGTTTAGTGTCCAGAATACAAGCGTGTGGCAACAAAATGCTGGCTGCAGGGTTTGGGTTACTTCCCTGTGAAGTGGGAAGGGGAACAGAATAACTTCAAATGTGTATTTTGGAAAGGTTTGAGATAATAAACCTGTAAGAATTTGTATGAAACACTGTACTAGTTATCCAAATTTGGAAAAATGGAAGGAAGTGGAAGTACAGTGGATTCTTAAGCTTCAGACATGGAATTGAAAGTCCAGCTATTGAAGGATTGAATATCTGCAGACTAGCTAGCCTTGGAGGAAAAAACATATGAATAATTAAATAAGCATAAACTTCTGTGTGTTTTTCTTTATTAGATATCTGTTGGATTAACAACATGTCTCTTACAAGAATGTCTTACTGATCAGCTTCAGGAAAACTAGGTTCAGGAAAAATTCAGGTTATTCCTGCTTTGTAGAAATGCTAATTATCGAGACTATTGCAAGATTTAGGGTCACAGCCTGTTTTGGTTCACAACCTGTTTGGTTTTTTTTGTTTGTTTTTCCTGCTGGTTTCTTTTTGTGTGGTTGGTTTTTAACAGTTAATTAATTTCCTTAGCTTGAAGTTACTCTAGCCATTTTTAAGTCCTTGCAGTACATTCTCTTTAGTATTCTCTTAGATTTGTGCAGACTTGACTGCAATGTCTAGAAATGGCATAAAAGATTTGTTTACAACTATATATGTCATAGATATTCATACAAGATTTAGACACTACTTACAGGAATTGGGCATAAATATAAATAGGTGTGTCTTTACTACTTTGTGGCAGATATAAAAAATGACAAGAAAGAAAGGGCAGTAACAGATTTCAAAGCAGTTGTTTTTGTAAAACAGTTTCTTAATAGCTATATGAAACTCAAGGAAGCTTCACCAGTGTGAATTTAACAGTGCTGAATGGTGATTTTTAAGACTAAAGTACTTAATGCTTACATGTACTTACTGCCTGCTCCAGAGGCAGTAATGTGAGGCAGAGGCTGCTTTTTCCTTTTGCACAGTTTTGTGAGGTGTAGCAGTAGGTTTTGGGTGCATGTGTTCATGTGCACGCGACTGTGCATGCATGCATTTCAGGTTGTTCCAGGACAGGTGTTCTCATTCTTCCAGGTTCTGCAAAAGAAGATCCTGAATGGATTATGCCCTAAGGTGCAGCTAGGCTATGTTTACACAGCATGTTTGTTTAATTTGTTCTTTTGTGTTTGTTGTTTTTTTTATATAAATAAAAAGTAATAACCTTTTTTGTTGTGGGTTTTTTGTTTGTTTGTTTAATAAATAAAAAGTAACAAACATATGTGGAATGATCTAATCTTTTACTTGTTTTTGACCAAAACTCAACAGTGAACAGTGATTAACAGGCTCCTCTGGGCCAACAGTATGTCAACTGTCAGACTCTCTGGTGGTTGTGCTCGTGATAATCTCTGATAAACATACTCATTTCAGAATTTATGGTGGTCTTATGCACCACCTGCCTGACATCTTGTCTACAGAGTTGAGATTGCAAATTGATAGATTAAAAAAGAAATCCGTTGCACAGATGTCAGTTGCTATGAATCTGATTTCAGGTGAGGTCCCTTACTGAATTAGACCAAATGCTGTCTCCGATAGTGATCAGTAGTGAACATCTAGGGAAAGAAAGATTGTAAAGCTTGTATAGACGCTATTTCTTCTAAAATTTTGAAATTGGGATTTTCAATAGATTGACATGACATACTGTGTTTAATAGCCCTTTTTTCTCCATTTGCCTATCTCTGTTCAATCCATTTGCTTTCCAACCCCTGCAACACTCCAGAGCATTGAGTTTCTTTAATTTTGTACAATATTTCTGGTTTTTCCCCCTCTCTCTTATGACTTTGTTTTGACACATGTTCCATAACAGTTCATTTTTGGGCCTGTCACTACAGGAAAGGCATTGAGGTGCTATAGCGTGTCCAGAGAATGACAATGAAGTTGGCAAAGGGTCTAGAACACAAGTCTTATGAGGATTGGCTTAGGGAACTGGAGTTGTAGAGTAAGGTAAGGTCTCCAGGCTAAACAACTACAGAAAGCAAGTAGTATCAAGGTGAGGATCAGTCTGTTCTTCTGAGTAACGAGTAGTAGGACAAGAGGAAATGGGCTCAGGTTGCACCAGAGAAGGTTTAAATTGGACATTACCAAAATTTTCTTTAAAGGATCGTGAGGCACTGGAACAGATTGCTTAGGGAAGTGATGGAGTCACTATGCCTGGATGTATTTCAACAGTTGGACTTAATCTCTTCCAACCAAAATGATTCTGTGATTCTATAACTTTGTGTCTCTGTCTCTTCATTCTGTTTACTTCTTTTTATTACTTGTGGCAGATCTCTTCTGTATCCTCGTTTCTTAGCTGGGTAGTCTCTGTCTGTTAAGTCTCTTGCCTTAAAGCCGTGGCATGCTTCCCTTGCACTTGTAGTTGGAGGTTCATGTTCTACAAATACTGTTCCTCCGTGATGCTGGGGGATGTACTCCCTTGTGCTTATCTTGAATGAATGATGTGATCATACTGTTGTTCATCCATAAAACTTTCTCCATGTGGCTCAGTGAGTGTAGAAAATGAAACCAGACAAGCTTCTATCAGTGCTTGTTGCTTCTGCTTTGGGGCTTTACCAGAAGGATGTGTCAATAAACAGCACAGTGAGCTGTACCCCTTGTACATTAGTTTTTGCTACAGCTGATTTGGGAATGCCCAAGGACCCCATTTTTAAAGGCATTTGATTAATGTGTATTTTCATCTTCTTAAGGCCTTCAGAAGTGTTATACAGGAGCCGTGGCATGTCTGTGCATATATTAACTGGGAGCCTCAGTTGGTGTTGGGACAGGGAGCAGTGCTCAGCCTCTCAGACATGGGGATCCAAAGGAGCGAAGTCTGTGCCTGAACTACTCCCAGGTCACAGCTTCAGTGTGAAGAACTAGTCATTTTTACTGTTGTAATACTGAGGAAATGGATGGCAGAAGTCTCAGGTGACTTTATTCTGCTACGACCTGAGCATGGGTTCAGTTGTGGTTTCTCCCAATTGCAGAGCCCCTGATAATTCATGTTGCCACAGCCAGCTCTGTTCTTGCAGCTGTGCAGGGTAAGAGTCTACAGAGAAGGAAACTTCTTTGCAGTTTTCTCACTGACCAACTAGAATTCTATGTACAAAACATACCAATTGTGTATGTTTTGCGTAGCATAGTGGAGCCTTAAAGAGTGACTGCTGTAAAGGTGGTTTTGTTGTTTTGTTCAATTTTATCGGTATGTTTTCGGTTGTAACCTCTCCTTTTATCTCCTTGTTTTTTAGCAGAGATTTTATTACTGCCCTTGACAGCATGGGACTCAGGTGCAGCAGCTATGAATAAAGATGTGGTGAAATGCTGCACGACTTCCACGGCTTGTGGGCATTTATGTTCTTCCCTGGTGCAGGAGTGGTGGAGAGGGATGAAGGGATCTGCTTTGGAGTCAGATTCATTATCTCACACTCCTGCAGCTTTGGAAGGTCAGCCGTAATAGTTCCTTATCCTCATAGGATAGAAAGGATAGTATTTTCCTGTACTTTCTGAATATGTCTATTCAAGTACCAGTGCTGTTTGTGATCCACCCTGTGGGTTGGCACCTTTTTTCTTTTGCTAGAAGAAAAAACACCTTCATCTGCTTAGCTTTAGCACAGCTTGAGTAGGACATGCATTCCGTTAGGAGCTGTGGTGGTGATCTTACTCATTTTAATCTTGTTTATTTAGTCAACAAGGGAGGAAGACTGAACTTATAGGGGTGTTAATGGTCAGTCCTGATCAATGTGTCGCCTTGTCCAAAAATCGTATAAGCACTTTGGCTTCAGCTTGGCTGTTCAATGAGAAATTGAACCTTGTGTGGTCTTTGGGATGTATCTCTTTACTTTCTCTAACAAGGTGTGGTATGTTAGAAACCTTGACCAATTATAGTTATCCTTTGATACCACTTTTCAAGGCAGCAGCATCCTCAGTGGGTAGGTTTGCTATTTCAGTTGTCGTTGCTGCACCTTCCATTATGCCAGAAAAAAGTCTCAGCAGTTTTTTTGTTTGCCTCTGTATGTAAAAATAGGCAAACATAGTTGGCCACAACATCTGTTTTATGATGTCATCTTTTACCTTGATTTAGTGATATAGAGTAATCTAGAACAGTATTTATGTTTTTGTAAATGTATTTTAAATCTGTCTGACTAAAAAACTTCTCAGTCTCTTTGTTTTGTGTGGTACAGATTATAGTGGATAATATTAAATTAGTTGATTTGCCATTAAAATTAATTTAAATTAATTTGTTATTAAAACAAAATTTGTTATCCTTTTAAAAAGTATTTTAAACTAAACTTAAAAAAAAAGTTTTGTCAAATCTTTTAGTTAATTAGAATAGTAGTGCAACCACTTATGTTGTTTGAAACACAGGAGGTAACTCAGGAGATGTTTAAGGATGCTGCTAGGTCATGTGGGAAAAAAATAGAGAGGCAAAAGCCCAGTTAGACTGGGCACTTCTGTGAAGGATGATAAAAAATATTCTTATAACATTATTAATGGCAAAAAGAGGGGCAAAGACAACCTCCACCCTTAATTGGATGTGGAGGGGAGTATAGTAACTAAAGATGAGGAAAAGACAGAGGCACTTAACACCTTCTTTGCCTCAGTTTTCACTGGTAATGCAGGCTGTCTTCAGAACAAATGGACTCCTGAGCTGGTAGATGGGGTTAGGGAGCAGTATGTCCCCTCTGTAATCCAGGAAGAAGCAGTTAGAGACCTCCTGAGTTGCTTGGATCTTCACAAGTCTATGGGACCGGATGGGATTCATCCCAGGGTAATGAGAGAGCTGGCAGATAAGCTTGCCAGTCTGCTCTATATCATTTATCAACAGTCCTAGCTCACTGGAGAGGTCCCTGAAGACTGGAAGCTGGCCAGTGTGGTGCTCATCCACAAGAAGGACCAGAAGGAGGCCCAGGGAAATTACAGACCTGTCAACCTGACGTCAATGCCAGGCAAGATTATGGGACAGATAATGCCGAGTGCAATCGCAGGGCACCTACAGG
>VWYK01026944.1:0-12336 GCA_013399775.1 Semnornis frantzii | reverse complement strand
TAATAACTTTCCAAGGTCACACAGTAATACCAAGAAACAAATTTTCCTGGGAGTTTCAGCCTGAAAAGTTATTTTCATTTACCACTGCAGACACGGTTATGTAGCATTACTGCAGTCATGCAGGTGAGAAATTCCAGTCAAGATATGAGTGGATTTATTTTTATTTTCACAAATTTACAGATATTTTCTCATTTTCCTGGTCTTTGCCGCCCAGAAATTTATTTAAATATGAGTTAATGAGTGTCTAACATTAGAATGTATTCAGTGGCTCATTGGCTAAATCTGCCTGTTTTTACTGTATCTCTCTCAGGAATACGAGTAAGATTTCCAATTACTTTTTTTTTTTTTTTCCTGACAACAAAAGATCAATTAATGAGTTAAATGTTGGGTTTTAAAAAAAATATGTAGTATATGCTGTCATTGTGTGCTCTAGGAAGGAGGAAGGTTATGAGGAAGTTCAAGATGTATTTTTGTAATCAAATGCAAGCATGTACACGGCCAGATAGAAACAAACAGAAAAACTCCAAAGCATTATTTCCTTTTTGTGCTTTTAAATACTAAGCTCAAATATGATATCTCACATAATCTAATATCTGGGGCTTAATGATTTTTAATACTTCACTGCATATATTATTTATATAATTAGTTGGTACAGTCTTTTTATTTTTTCTTTTTGTATCTAATGTGGTATTTTCCTTGCAGATGCATATTATATTAACACAGCCTGAAATGTCAGCTGAATGAATAGATATGAGGTGCAATATGTGTATCAAATTCTCCATCAAGAACTATAATACATAAATATAGAAGATTGTGGGGTTCCAGTAATAATAATAATAATAATAATAATAATAATAAACAACTATTATTACTATTATTATTAAGGAGATTATTATGTGATGTAAAAAAACACAGACTTAGTAATTATATTAAGATATTGGAATAAGCTGAGTTAATTTTAAGTATATGAAATTTAGAGTATAGTCTTAACTATCTATATGACCATGAAAGCAGGATCCAGAAAACCACTTGTGTCCTCAAGCTTGAAGACATTAAAAGTAAAAAAAACAGGGAAAGGGTTAATGGCACTGTCTGTATGTTTGCACTTGCACACAAATATGTAAATTCAGAAGGCAGAAAAAGAGGAAAAAGTATGGATGTGACATGCAGTCAAGGTATGAACATGCACCTGGAATTTCAGAAGTACTCGTACCTCTCAGAGTTTCATTGCCTACAAGGATTTCCCTCTACCAGGACTGATGAATAAAGTCACAAAGATACAATATTAGAAAATTAATAGTAATAAGTAGGCTAATAGAATTTAAAAGTTCCCAACAAATGAGACATACAAGAAGCAAAAAACCCAAGCATATATTTGCAGCAAGAAGCTGCGAAACAACCAGTCTGAAGGGGCTGTTCTTGAATTCTACTTATTTCAAATATTTTTCTTCCTGACATTTTCTTGCTTCCTACCCCTCTGCAAGAAAGGTAATCAAAAATAATGTTTCTCCTAAGAGAACTATGCTGAGATTCCCTGTCAGGACATTGCAGAAGGTAGTTTAGAAGAGATAGTAATTGTGGGAGGAGCAGAAATATTTCTGTATTGACTTTCTTGAGAGGATTAAACATTAAAACATTGTCATCAGTACGTTTATAGCATTCAATAAGACAGTATGTTTGTCTCAGTACTGACTATCAATCCATGGCAAACAGCTTGAAAATTCTTCCTGTCACACCAAGTGTTAAAGAATATTTTCTTTGTGTGGCTTGGAGTGAATGCATTTTTTTTTATATATGTGTGTATTCAGAAATATTTAGAAAAACGATGGACGCTTTGAAAGAATATTAATGTCGTCTTACATTCAGCTTATCATTTCTCATAAGTAGTTTGCAACTATTTCTCCATCTTTCTGTACAGTGTAAAGAAAATACAACTATGACAGGCTGAATAATGTCTGTAATATTCACTTCTTTTAAAAAACCCAGCAATTTTAATGAGTTTTAAGATTTAAAAACATTTTTTTAGATGTTTTGCCCAGTGTTCAGAAATAGCGAATAGCATATGGGTTCTTGTATATTTCTATAAAACTCAAATCCAGAAAAAAAACAACCTCAAAAACATCTGTCTGCAACATTGGGTTATTTTGGTCTTTGAAGATATGCAGAAACAATATATTCTCTTTAGCTTTTTAAAAGTTTATTTATTTTTCTAGACTCCAGATTTTCTCATTTCAAATGGAGTCACTCAAGCAAATATCAGCCCAAACCATCTTGAACTACCCTACCCGGGTTTTGCCACACAATGCAAAAATGATCATTTTCCCTTGCGGAATCACAGAATGACTGAGTTTTACTCACAAATAGCTGAATAAAAATGAAAGAACCAAAAATTATACGTTCCACAAAACAACCCCAAAATTACGTGTTGCTGTTTGCAGGCATATAATTAGTTCCGCAAGAACTCCAATTGTGTTGGCAAATCATTCGGTCTTCTTCACTTATCTTGTTTGACTGTACCCATTACTGGTGAATCTCTACTGGATATCAACTCTTTTCATAAACTATTTTCAGAAACAACTGGTTTACTTATATCTGCTACCTAAGCATTTCATCTAAGATTGTAATTTCAGTAACAATGTCACTTGCTCTTTCTAAATGACTGAAAAATTGACAATGAAATAAAGTAGGGTATTTTAGCTAAATGTAAACCTTTATGAGGTGGTGAATGCCTGGAGAGCAGCCCTGAGAAAAAGGACCTGGCGGTCTGGGTTGATGAAAAGCTCAACATGAGCCTGCAGTGTGCGCATGCAACCCAGACAGCAGCTGAGTCCTGGGCTGCATCAAGAGCAGTATGGCCAGCAGGGCATGGGAGGGGATTCTACCCCTTTACTCTGCTCTTGTCAGACCCCATCTGGAGTACTGTGTGCAGTTCTGGAGCCCCCAGCACAGGAAGGACATGGAAGTGTTGGAGTGAGTCCAGAGGAGGACCATGAAGATGCTCAGAGGGCTGGAGCAGCTCTGCTATGAAGACAGAGAGAGTTGGGGCTCTTCAGCCTGGAGAAGAGAAAGCTTTCAGGAGACCTTATAGTAGCCTTCCAGTATCTGAAGGTGGTTACAGGAAGGCTGGGGAGGGATTATTTAAAAGGCCTTTTAATGACAGGACAAGGAGTAATGGGTTTAAACTGGCAGAGGGGAGATTTAAACTGGATGTTAGGAGGAAGTTCTTTCGAGTGAGGATGGTGAGGCACTGGCACAGGTTGCCCAGGGAGGTTGTGGCTGCTTCCTCCTTGGAGGTGTTCAAGACCAAGTTGGATGCGTCCTTGAGTGAGCTGTTGTAGTGGGAGGGGTCCCTGCCCATGACAGGGGATTAGAGCTAGATGATCCTTGAGGTCCCTTCCAAGCTAAACCATTGTATGATTCTATGATTTTTTCAGCAGCATTGACAAACAATCCCAGTAACTAAAGTCTTGGTTACACTTTTCTGATTCTGTGGTGGTTTTGCACCAGACAGAATGTGGAATAAATAACAATGCTTGTACAGAATTTGAAAGTTAAATGAAATTATTATTTACTAAAGTAGACTCAATACAAAAGGTAATAAACATATAAATATATACATATAGAACTCAACACTAGCTCAGCCCACCCTGGACAAATCCAGAGGTTGCATTACGCAGTTGAAATAATTCCTCTCTGTCCCCACCACACCAGGCCTTACCTCCCAAGCCCAAACAAAGGTAAGTGAGGAAGGAGCAAGAGGAGCAATAGCAAAGCACAGGAGAGCAGAGTTCATGGAGAGAGAACAAGCTGTAACTTCATATTAGATAGAGACTTGTGGGTCAGATGGTATAAAAAATATTTTGTAATGTCCTGTCCAACCCCTGGAGACTGTCTAGCCCATGGTAACACTGTGGTACTCTAATTGACTTCTATCTGTTAGCCCTCAACCTGTAACAGATTCTAATCAACAAAGACAACAAATAAAGTAAACAAGTAATTAAATTTCTTGTAAAGTGTTCGAGTCATAAATAAACACTTTTGCTTTTAGTGTTATGTATTTAAACACTTTACTTTTAGAATCATAGAATCATAGAATGATCTAGCTTGGAAGTGACCTCAAAGATCATCTAGTTCCAACCCTCTGCCATAGGCAGGGACACCTCCCACTAGTACAGGTTACGCAGGGCCTTATCCAACCCAACCTTGAACACCTCCAGGGAGGGAGCAGCCACAACCTCACTGGGCAACTTGATGACAATGTAAAGAGTAAACTGATGCTTCCTTTTAGTGTCCAGACTGAAAGGCACAAAAGATTTTTTTTCAATGCTGCCTCGTGTCCTACTACTGTAAACTCCATAGAGCTACAAGTTTTTATCAGAGTTTTCTACTTTGCTTTTCGCTCTTTTGTTTTGTTTTGTTTTGTTTGTTTGTTTGTTTTGTTTTGTTTTGTTTCAGAGGCTAGTTTTGATTTAAACACAATAAGTAGTTACAAATGGTAGAAATAACTGGTGGAAAATCTTAGCTTCATTCTAGTATGTTGGATATATCATGTAAATAACATTTTTTCTGGTTTGTTTTGCACATGTAGCTAATTTCAGAATGTCAAAATTCAAACAGCAGATGATTAGAAAATGTAATTTTTTTTTATGTCATAGTCTGATAATATTGACTTTTATGCCAGTGTTTGATTAACGGTTGACAAAATTACATGCTAGCTACTTTTGTGCTCTTGTGAATCATAGTTTAAACAAAGTCTACAGTGTAAATTTTATATACGTGTTGACAGGTAACATAAACACATTTTGAATTTGTTAAATTTATATTAAATACAAATTAAATACAAATTTCTGACATTCTCTGCTCTTCTAGCCATGCTTCTCTAGTGGACTAAGAAGTTAGGCTTAAAACCAAATACTCTGTTCCTGTTTCTCTTAGTGGAGTTTAGTGTTCAGTTATTCATGTATGGAAAATTTCAGAGCAAGAACAATGACTTCTAATGTACTCTCTCGTCAATGAATTAAGGCATATTTAATGAAAGGCTCCATACCATTTGTCTACCTGTCATGCTAAGCTACTATATTTTCTCTTGGTGACTACAAAATTGAGAATTATGGAGCATGATTTGCCGCTCAGTAATTTTAAACCAAAAGAAAAAAAATCCAACATTTTACTGCAAGGATGGAACTTATAAAAGTAATGAGGTGGATTATGGATCCCAAAGTAGTTGCTAGTCACCATTACTGCATTAGAGATTTTAGAGTTTCCCGTGATTCTTGCTATTAGCTTGGCTCCACAGAAGATGAAAATGTGAAAAATTTATGTCGCAAATTTTATGTTTTTTTCCCCTCTTCCTTAGAGATGTTCTTTCCTACTTAAGCTACAGCTGCACAGCTATTTCTGTTTTGTTGAGGTTTCTTTGTTTGTTTTCCCTCTGTGGAAGTCTGAGATGATGTATATGTTGGTTCCAAACTGTTGGGTTTTGTTTGTTTGTTTTTTGTTTTGGTTTTTTTTTGTGAAGAAAAAGACAGCATTTTCCTTCTTCCTCTTCTGTAGCTATGAACAAAGACGTAGCAGCATGTAGTATTACTTAATTCTGACTTCAGGCTTGAAATGTATTAAGTAGTTGATGTAAAGTTAGTAGATATTTAAGGTTGACTTTGTATTAATAATAACGCTATGGGGAATACTCCATTCCATCTTCCAGGATTCATGCAGTAGTTTCTGTAACTCCATGAGCCACAACTAATGTTCTGTGGTAAGAACTGTTCTTACCAGGAACATACGGTGGTCAGCAGCTAGCCCTTTTCTTTAAACTTCAATATACTTTGTCCTCTCTGTTTGTTCAGTTTATAAATCAGGATTATAATGATGCCTGAATTGTCTGACATTTTAGATACATAATGAATGCAACTCTTTCCTTCCTAAGAATCTTCCATGTTTTACATTCGCTTGTATCACAATTCATGGAAGTAATGCGGGCAATTGTTAATTTTGACTACTTTCTTACAGGTCTTGCAATACCTCTGATGTTTTATATCTGTATTACCCAAATGATTGCATCTTAACGCATGACGAGATAAAGATATCCCTGCAAAATTTGCATAGATACAGAGGTATCTCTTCAAGAAGCAGCAAAATGCTAATAAATCATTTATACAAAAGATCCTGACTAATAGAGAGGCAGGTATATGACCAAACTGACAGCTACTCAAAATCTGACATGTTTCAGAAACATTATTTTGACCATAGTTGGCCAGCTTTAAGAAGAGTTCTGAATTTTTGCAACCTGTCTTATACAAGCAGAAAATCAAATTTACACTACAGTTCATTGTTCGGAAATTCTTTGCTCATTTGTGGTCTTCAGAGAAACTTTACACTACATGTAAAAGCTGTGAAGATACTTTATAGGGCCTGAAAAATCAGCCAAAACTAAACTAACTCATTATGTACAGTATGGCTGAAGTCTATAATGGAAAAGGAGTAGAGATTTAAAACACAGACATAAGATACAACACTTGCAAAGATGCAGAGGAACAATTCAGCATAACATGTAAAGAAATAACTGAAATGAATGTGATAAGTATANGCCCAGGGAGATTGTGGCTGCTCCCTCCCTGGAGGTGTTCAAGGCCAGGCTGGAGGAGGCCTTGAGTGAGCTGTTTTAGTGGGAGGTGTCCCAACCCATGGCAGGGGGGTGGAACTAGATGATCCTTGAGGTCACTTCCAACCCTACCATTCTATAATTCTATGATTCTATGCAGTCATGGTAGAAGAATACTCTGGAAAACCAAAAGAGTAGTGGAAGAGAGAAAGATAGACGGTTTCGTATGTAATTACACTTTTCACAATTGTTGATTATTCTTAATTTTTTCTTTTTTTTTGTTTTTTTAAAGAATTTTCATGAATTTTCAGCTAGAATCTGGATAAGTAAACAGTAATCTTAACTGCCATTGGCAGAAAAAAATTTGCATGAAGAAGACTAATAGTTATTTATGCTGGCATATTCCAAGAATGAGGTATATGATAACTTGTTCATTCAAATGAACACTAAAGTATTATCACCAACAACACATCAGAAGGAGAGAGGTTAAATTGACATAATTTATTAAATAAATAAACAAATAAATAAGAACTATGATAATGTATATTCAAATTATTGGATCTTTATGTAACTTGACAGATCTTACTGCTCAGGATTGCTGAGCAGTGTATCAATGTCGTCTCAAAACTGGTTTGCCTCTTGATGAAAATCCCAAGAGAGTTTCCTTTTTACTAGCAGTACCTTTTGATTAGGACAGTCTGTGCTTATTTTTGAAGAGTTGCATACATACCATGAAAGAATTAGGGAACAGGAATATATTTTTTTACCATTTTACGTCTCTCAAGCCCACAGACTAAGTCAAATGGTAGCATTTGTTCATTGAGTGTAAGAAACTTGTATATGTAAGCATCATTTAAAGATGTGGGGAAAACAGGAATTACTGCATAAAACAGTTTTTCAGTTATTTTTTCAATCCATCACAACAAAAAGACATTTCCAAATGTGGACCTGTGTTTCTTCTATAGTAGAACCATGAAATCCTTTCAGCTGGGAAAGACCTTTAAGAACATTGAGCCCAAACATTATCTAACAAATAAGTCTGGTGCTATGCCGTGTCCCTCAGCACCATACCTATGCAGTTTTTAAACGCCTCCAGGGGTAAAGTTTCAACTATCTCCCTCAAGGAATACCTCCCTTAGGGAACCTGTTCCAGTGTTTGATAACTTCTTCAGCAAACAAATTTCTTATAGTATCTAATCGAAATCTCCCCTCATGTAACTTGAGGCGGTTTCCTCTCATCCTGAAAAATGAACCAGATAAATTAATCCCCCAAAAGGAAATTCCCCCAAAGGGAAAGGGAAAATCTCAATAAGTCTGTAATACTAATAAAGGAGTGGTCTAGCCAGATTCACTTGCACAGCATCATCCTGGGAGCATATTAATATAAAAGTTACACTGATATTTGAATTGTTTTGCTGCTATTATTACAGTACTCTCAGTAAATATGAAGTTTAGTTAATAGTAGCAAATGCTGTACTTCAGAAAAGATTTAAAATAAAGGATAACTAGTAAAAGCTGTAACCAATGGTGTTTACACATGAAAAAGTAGTATTCGAGTTTCAAGTGCTCTAAGGCCACATGTCCCTTGTATTATATACCCTGGTGATAGACCATTGAATCTTTGAGTAGCAAAATCCAAGCAGAAGGCTAAAATAGGCAATAATACATTAAAAAAAAAAAAAAAAAAGTATTCTGAAGAAGTTCATGGCAGCAAGGCTGGATTTCCAGAACTTTATTGTTACCATAAGCCAGAGTAATTTAGAAGAGCCCTCAAGCTATTCGAACACTATGCATTATGGAAGACTTTCCCAGTGCAGTTCTGTGATTATGGCAGTGCAAATGAGGGTTTAAAGGCAATTGTGTGCTTTCTCCTGAGATGTCTCAGGCTTGATTGTAGGGGTGAGTTTAACAAAAGTGCTCACAGATGGTTGATTTCTGCACAGTGAACACTGGTCAAATCAATACTAAACCGTGTATGTCAGAGAAAGAATGTAAAGAGGACTAAAGTACAAATACAGTCTCGGAGATGAGTGGATTGAGAGCAGCCCTGTGGAGAAGGACTTGAGGGTGGTGGTGGATGAAAAACATAATATGAACCAGCAGTGTGTGCTCACAGCCCACAATGCCTATTGCATCCTGGGCTGCATCAAAAGAAACATGTCCAGCAGACTGAGAGCGGTGATTCTCCCCTTCTCCTCTGCTCTTGTGACACCCCACCTGGATTATCATGCTTTGTTATGGGGCTCCCAGTGTAAGAAGGACATGAAACTCCTCATGCAAGTCCAGAAGAGGACCACTAAAATGACCAGGGCTAGGAATAGAGAAGAAAATGCTTTGGGGAGACTTTACCACAGCCTTTCAGTACTTCAAAGGGGCCTACAGGAAAGACTATTAGACAGTGTAGTGATAGGATGAGAAGTAAGAGTTGCAAACTGAAAGGAGGTCGATATGTATTAGAAATTAGGAAGTAATTCCTTTACTGTGAAGGGAGTGAGGCACTGAAACAGGATGATAATACGGATGTTCCATCCCTGGATATGCTCAAAGCCAGATTGGATGGGTTTTTGACCATTGTAGTTCATCCTCTCCTGTGCTGGTTTGAGGCTAATTGGAATATTTTAGTAGAGAAAATTGTATTATAGGCTGTGAAAGGAAACAATGGTGAGGTCTACTTCACTCATAGGCTTGCTGAGATGTTTAAGAATAAGTACTCAAAACATAGATAGGTCAGTCTCTGGGGCAGAGCGTCTCGGTCTAGCAGCTTCTGGCTTTCTTCTCTCTGCCGAGTAACCTTACTAACCACTTTTCTTCTACCCCCCCCTGGCCGATCCTCGAAATTCACCTTGCGTGTAAGGCAAAGCTTGGGGTAAGGTGGAAGGGTGGGTGGGAGCCCCTCCTGGGGTCTCTGATTTCTGGGAGGGGTGTTGTGTTGCTGTATTACCTTTACCTTGTATATTTCTGTAAATATTCCTGCATATAGTGTATATATCTGCTTGTATATGGTGCTAAGCTGTAAATAGAGCTTCATCTCTTAACTTCCAGCTGGCTGAGTTCTAGTCTGGGTCATTTTACAAAGTGCATGGGAGGGTGGGGAACTCCTAAGTCATCACACTCTCCCAACAACAGTTCAGCTACAGACCTCTAAGTCTTGAGATAGAAGTCTAGTGCACAATAGAAGAATACAACTATCTGTCCCTGACACATCTGCACATGCATGTGCCTATGCAGTCTACAATAAGCAGTGTAAACAGCTGTGCTGGTTGGTAGTTTGTAAAGCACAGATTTGTAAGAAAGTGGGAAACATATTTACCCACAGTCATGGAGGAAATCTTTCAAGAAATATTAACAGAGCTCTCTAGTTTCTGACAAATTATCATTTCCTCTGGTGTTCTTAAAGAAAAGACTGTGATGACTAGTTACCTATTCCTAGATGAACCAATTTCTAGTTTAACCTTACACTATTAACAGAAAATGTAAAATGTATCTCCCAGAATTAAAAACTCAATTACAAGAAACTGAATGCTTGCATAAGCATCTAAGCAATAACGATGAAACAATAATACTAAAATTATGAGACATTTGGAGCTAGTAAAGGTAGTGCTTTTGTAGAAAAAAAAAATGCTGGTTTTAGTGTATTATGAAATCTGAAGCTAACATTTATACAAGAACACTTGCACTGTGTTGTTTTCTTGTTCTGTTTCCATTCAAGGCTATAAAAGAATACTCTTAATCCTTGAACTAAAAAAACAGATTCATTCTCCTTCTACCAACTTCAATGAAATTAAAACATATAACGAAGACAACTGGAAGGAAAATCAGAAGAGGTGTTTGTAGTTGAACAATCAGGTAACATTTTCCCTTTCCTTGTTTAGTATATAGTGGTTAGTGCAACCATCCTCTTTAAAGTGCTCAGTAAAATAATGCTTTAGAATATTGCATGCTTTCAATATGTATGATGAGAAATTAAAATGGAGAATGTGTAAAAACTTCAGACCTAATTCTGAAGCAAAATTGTAATGAAATTAAGGAAATTCATGAAAATTAGGCAAAAGTATACTTGAAAAATGACAAATGCTACGTCACACAAACTGCACACAAAGACTAGGCTGCATAATTTATCAAACTTCTAGGTGATTAGTGTGGTGTTGTTTACATCATCCTCCTATAAAATGATGTATGTGGTACAGGGAAATGGTTTCCACACCTCTTATTCATCCAAGAAACACAGGGAAGTCTGTACCACCAGCTGATCTATCTATGCTTCTATCAAATTAGTGTTAAAAAGATTATTTTCATTGATAAAACGTATAACGATTTCAACTAGAACAGTAGATTGATGGTGAGCTCTTCTGAAAACATCACATCTCATATTTTCATCACTACTTACACATTTAGTGATGTATTACACTATATACATTCAGCATGAATGAATGTTATAGCTCTGATCTGCAAGCTACTAAATGTGTTTGGTGATAAAATATGTGTACAGAAACCCTTTTGTCATCGAAATTAAAACTTTATTTTTTCTCACATGGTAAATCATCTAATAGTTTGTGTTATTTTATATTTAAAAACAAGGTATACATATCGCTGAGGATGAAAATCTTTCCTAGATTCTCACACTGATCAAAGGGACTCGTGTAAAGTATATCTTGCTGTATAAAATCTAAAATATTATAGCTGGCATATAGGAAAATGTAAAGATTAACCTGTGGATAAACAGGAAAGACTAGAATTGCTTATTACAGTTACAGTCTGATTCCACAGAAATTATAACTGTTGTGTATTTCATAAAGCAGTTATTAATAAGTGGCTTGGAAAACTATATTCCAAAGTATTCTGCTTTGATTTACTGTATCTAATACTGGTTTATGAAGCACATTCAATGCTCCAGAATATTAAAAATGAAAACAATTGTAGTCACGTATCAGCTATGGAGTTTAGACATTAAATAGATTCTTAGATTAACAGAAACAGTATGAACTTGAAAATTTACAGACCTTGCACGTTGAACGTGTGTGTGCCCTTTATGAATATTTTATGTACTGAAGAAACCTTAAAAATAAAAAAACCCCAACAATGTAAATTTGATAAATGTTTCCGAAATGAACTTATTATTAGTAGTCAAAGATCATTGCTTTGACTGTCACAGATTCTTCTTTATACATGACCCTTTCTTTGAGCAAAAGCACAAAATACTTAGTGAACTTTAATACAAAGCAGCCTCTATGCTCAATCAAACAGTAAAAAAGTACTGCAAGATGGTTTTATTAGATTAATTCTAAAAGGAAGACTCGTTTGTCTTTGAGACCACATGGCAAGTTTTTGTCTTAAGAAATGCATTGATGCTCTTGATTATCCATAGTATTCTGGTCCATTACATAAAGACTTTGCTTCACTTATTGCCACTTTCAACCAACGAAATATAAGTGCAACAAGATTATGAGGAGAAAATTCATAGCTAGATAAGCTGAATACAACTTCACAATAGGATTCTATAAGAACAGACTTTATTTTTTCATTTAAAAGTTCCGTATAAAAGTTCCATATTCTGAAGTGGGTGCTGTTGCTTTTAGATGGGAAACATAAAACTTTGAAGCGGCCTTTACACAGTGTAGAAAATCTTTCTAGCAGTAGTTCAGTGGGCAGAGTTAGAAGTCTGTAAGCATTTCCATTATAAACTCGTATTTTCTGGATTTTACAACACAGCTGTAAAATTCACTCCATACTTGAAC
>VWYK01026941.1:0-11316 GCA_013399775.1 Semnornis frantzii | reverse complement strand
TAGCATGAGCTACAACACTGCCAAATAGAAAGGGAGGGGGGGAAACAACAACAACCAGAAAAAAACATATGTATGGAAAACATTTAAATAGCTTTTTCAAAGTCACTTCCATCTACTACAACTGGCTTGGACACAGTTTCCAATTCAAAAGCAAGGTCACCCTAACACGTTCAGTTGTGGTAGAGCATCACAAGTCCAGCAGGAAGAACACACTAAGTTATTTTCAGTTGTTCAGTGCAGTACTGTAAGTGGTTCAGATTAAGTGCAATGCATTGAAAATCCAAGGTCAGTAATAACTCAGATCTTGTATACCACACAAAACAAATTCATAACCCTCAGAAGTGAAGTATTCCATTATGAGTAGCACTCCATCACCAGCTATTAATTATGTAAAACCCTAATGCTGGATTCATCACCTAGATGCTTCCTACAGATCCAGACTGTGTCAAGCCAGCAACAAAACACTAATGAATAGAGGCCTATATTTTTCAGTAACCGTGGTGCACTCCAAGAATCCCATGAAGTACTTCATTCTGTGAAGTACAGCAACTTCATCTAGTTCTTATTCAAGAAAGATGAAAATATTTCTATGTCAAGCAATACATGATCAAGCCTCCAGGGGGGGAAAAAAAAAAAAATCACTTTTTGTGTAACGGAAGTAAGACAAAATTTCACCTTAAGGTGGATTTCACCTCTCACTTTAAGAGGACACATTTAGATAAAATAAGCAATGAATTCTGTAAGAAGGTTAGAAAGCAATAATAGGATTTTGAGTATTCTCCTCTTCCACTCCCTTGATAAGACCACAAGCATGGAGTAATACCACAGAGCACCAAGGGATGCCTTTGTGCCTGTAGTAGATATCCTGCTCTGCTCAGTCATTTACCAAACTTCTAATGAAAGAGTTTTTTGTAAAAGTAGGAACTTCACTGCCTTTGATTTTTTCAGCTTTTTTAAAGTTTCAATTCATAAAAATCAACAGTAACATTCACTCTCAGCCAGATTTTCTCTGGTTTTCCATCACCTTTCATAGCAAATAAGGCCCCAAGACATTTTTTATTTTCAAGTTCTGGGTTTTTGTCAGAGTAACATAACTCCCACAGGTAGAGGAGTTTTGCTGGTTTTCCAATGAAATAATAAAAAGTGCCACTGGTACTTTGTTCAGTGATTTTTTTTGGGGGGAGGTTTGATTGGTTGGTTGGTTTTGTGATTTTAAACACAAAAATTTGGTTTACCTAGAATATGTAAGCATTATATTCTGGCTCAAAATCCAAGTTTTCAACAACAATTACTGGGGAAAAAAAAACAACACTAAAATTAAAAGTGGGTTAGAGAGAGACCTTAGTGCCAACATCACAACTAAGTACTAAGGGATACTTTGCCTGTTTGGGGGCAAAATTGTTGAACCACAGTTTCCATTAAATGTATTCATTGTTGGCAAGCAAGTAAACCAGCGTGCACATTTAGCTTGTATTTGGGGCTAAACTCTAGCAGTTACTCTACTAGCCAGGGACCCTTTCCCAGCAGAGAAGGAGATCAGGAAGAGAAGACTCACAGGTTGAAATGAAACTGCATTTAATGAAATAACCAATTTAATATCAAAGTCAATAAAAGGTATATAAAGTTATACTCAGCCCAGCAAAAGTGCAGCAGTCACAATATCCAGCAAGGCAGTCCTCAAGAGCAGGAGAGGTAAAAAGAGGAGCCCAGGAAGCAGGCTCTAAGAAGAAGCTCCTCCTTCTTCCTCTTTTCCCCTTTATACTGAGTGTGATTCTCATGGTCTGGGATACACCTGAAGCCAATTCCAGTCACCTGTCCTGGCTGGCTCAGACCTGCTAATGGCCTACAGCAGAGCTAACACGCTGTCAACAACCAGCANGCAAGGCCACAATAAGGTCACCCCAGAGCCTCCTCTTCTCTAGACTGAACAGCCCCAACTCTTTCAGTCTGTCCTCATAGGAGAGGTGCTCCAGCCCTCTGAGCAGTCTTGTGTATTTACTCTGTATTTACTCTTATTCCTGATGCACACAGTGAATAGCAAATGAAAGTGATATTAATATATTATCTCTATAAAATATTATAACTGACTACAATAAGACATATTTCACTTGGGAGAGAAAAAAAATCATACTTAGTATGTCATGTAGAATAAGAAATCAAATCCCCCTCCCCATAGTTAAGGCAAGGGGCATTGTTAGACTCTGAAAAGGCCACTGTCATAAGATTACATTTTGCACACAACTGGAAAAAAGAAAAATAATTGGTTAGTAAAATGCAGTCTATTTAATGGATGTAAATGGTCATGAGCTGCCTATCTCTGGTCAATACATTAGTACTTACATTTTGCAGCATCTGTAGGGAAATTCTTTGCTAACCAAAAAGCATGTAATTAACTTCCTCTATGGAGAAAAAAAAAATTCTTTTTTCATTTCAATCATTTCACAATTAAAAATTATTTTAAAATGTGTTTTACCATAACACAAATGACAGAGATATGGAACTACTAGTTTTAGCCTTCTTTTTGATTGTGTTTCAGAGAGAAAGTGGGGGGCAGCTCTGCAGAAGGTACAATGTTTACAATGACAGCCTTCATGAAGCTGTGTTTTCATCAAGAACCCTAGTTCACTTCATAAAAGAGCAGGTTTATTCTCTCAATGAAGCAGCTGAATGGAGGATAGGGATAAGTAAATGCCCACTTGCTGTGTCTATAAAATGTGTAGAGTCCCATCACGAAGCAGTCATGCAACCTCACTTGGTGGGAATGAAACTCTTGGTGCTATGGTGTATTCTGTTTAAATGGAGAAAACTAACTGTCCCTTTGCCATGACAAGGAACCCACATGAACCAATCCTCACTACAGATTCCTCTCAGGCTTTAAAGTGATGGCTAACTGTTTCAAAAAGTCCTCCTCAAGCTACTTTCTTCAGCAGCTTCATAGAGTTTAAATCAAAGTGACCTAACAATTGGGGCTGTGCAGTCTGGAGAGGGAAGGCTCCTAGGAGACTTGATTGTGGCCTTCCAGTATCTGAAGGGGGCCTTCAGGAGAGCTGGTGAGAGACTTTTTAAGATGTCAGGTAGTGATAGGACTAGGGGAAATGGAGTAAAACTAGAAGTGGATAGATTCATATTGAATGTTAGGAAGAAGTTCTTCACCATGAGGGTAGTGAGACCCTGGAACAGGTTGCCCAGGGACGCCCCATCCATGGAAGCTTTTAAGGCCAGGTTGGATGGGGCTTTGAGCAACCTGATCTAATGGGAGGTGTCCTTGCTCATGGCAGGGTTGGACCTGGACAATTCTTGATGTCCCTTCCAGCCCTAACCATTCTATGGACAAAAAGATGGATATGTCTGAACACTATGCAAAACAGATGTCACTAACCCTCTTTGCCATCTCCAGCAGCACAGTGTAGAGAATGCCAAAAGCAGTCAGAGAGAATGCTTGAGTACCTGAAAGAAAGCCCACAAGCTGAGGGAAAGCCTGTCTTCATTTGAAAACAACTGTTCTTTAGAACCAGCAGGGATTTTCTCAGAGAGTCTTGGGAAAAAAAAAAAAAATTGGCTGGCCTAATCCCTACCCAAGTGCTGTTATTAGTAACTAAGTTAAACAATTACAGTTCATCTAAGTATGATTAATGGCAACATAACCATAGTGTGCTCCACCAATCTTTTCACTGTGAAGTCTCACACTTTACAAGACACACACACATGTGATGGGAACACATGGTCCCTAGGCTACTGAGTGAAATGCATAAACAGCATGTTTCAGGGAAAAAAATTAAAGAAAAGACAGCTGGCATTATTCATGAAGCCCCATTCTAGCAAAATACTGATCCATAGGAAGGATCAGAACACAGGCTCTAGCTGTTGTCCCCCTTGCTGTAGAGAGAGAATAAAATCATGGAGAGATACAGGATTCATTGCAACGTGATCAAGCAAGAAGGGATGATAACAGCTTTTGGAATAAATCAGACCCATCCCTGTGCCTTTAGGACTTCAACATCAGCTTCTACTACAGACCATTAGTCTTGACACTTTAATAGAGATAAATAACATGCAAAGTGTGGTTGGCTTTGAGAAGCAGCTCTACAGCACAGGCAGCCAGCACGTGCACCATTTCCACACATCTGCTCGTGCAGCATTACCAGCAGGGAAGAAAAGAGTGATGTAGAACTGGGAAGAGTTACGATCGCCCCTTTGCTTAGGGAAGAACCTACTAGCAGTTCACACTAGCTTCCATCCTGCTATAAATTCTTTTCAGCTCCACACAGCAGGCCAATACCCTCTGTAAGGAGGGCAGCACTCAGGTCATGCATTCTCCCTGCTCACCATTTTTCAGGGGAAGCTGAGGGTGTGCAATGCCTGCTTGCCTATGCATATCATCTAGGAAACAGCCCAGAAATAAGGATCACTTATCCCATCTTGTTCAAGTTTCCAGTCAATCTGTCTCTTAAGCCATTGAATTTGGACAGCTTGGCTGAGTACATAATGTCTACAAAATGTGCTTCAGCAGAAGACATCTCACAGACATGTCACTTTTTTTTCCCTCTTGACACCACTGCAGTGATGAGCAGTAAGCGCTGACACAACCTTTACAATATGAAAATCCACCCTGAGCTAACCTTACCCAGGTGCAGAAAAGAAAATCCACATGAAAAAATGTTCAAAGGCTATTTTACCCTTTTTCCCCTTAAGACTTCATCAGTCCTTAGTTCTTCATCAGGCTATTTTGGCAGACTGTCTTGAAAGACTATCTTGGAAGACTCTCTGTGAGCAAACATGGCACCTTGTCCCTGCTCTGGTGTATTGTTCCTCACTTATCTCAGATTTTATTAACTGGATTGTCTCCTGAGTATGGATGTTCCCTTTAACAACACAGGCTGTGATGCTCTCCACTCTGATAACCTCTTGGTTAAGGCACAAAGGAAGCCAACTGTGAAATGTACCTTCCTAGATCTGTTGTTGATAAACAGAGGGGACCTACAGGCAAAGTGGTAATTGGCACTTGTCTTGGTCACAGCAAGCATGAAGTACTTGAGTTTTGAATCATAGGCAACAGAAGAAAAACTGCCAGCAAACTTCAACTCTGCATATGAAGATGTCAGACTTTAGGCTGCTGGAAGAAGTCAGTAAGTCCCTTGACAATGTTCTTTTGAAGGTACTGAGATCCATGAATATGTGTCACTTTTTAAAAGCCATCTCTTAAGAATGCAGGAGAAGACAATTCCAAATTGTGAGAGGTCAAGCAAGCAGGACAAAATGCCAGCTTGGGTGATCAGGGATCTTCTAGGGGGAAAACGTATAGGCATAGGAAACAAACACAGGCAACACAGAAGGGTAACAGATGACATTCACCACTGGAGGGGGGAATTATGTGCAGCCAAAGCTTAGTGAGCATTCAAGCTGGCCAGCATGGAAGGCCAATGAAAAGGGATAACATTGGCTCATTACCTGATGAGGCTGGTCATCCCACAAACAGAGATGTAGACAAAGCAGAGATGTTTACTATCTGTTTGTAACATTAGTGATAGGTGCTGGGACCCTGGAGTCTGTGTCTGTGACCTGGGAGATGATAAACTCCCAGCCAACTCTGAACAACCACAGTTGCTTTCTGCCTTGTTGATTAAGAAGATCAATCTCAAGGAGAAGGAAGGACATGGAACTGTTGGAACAGGTCCAGAGGAGGGCCATGAAGATGCTCAGAGGGCTGCAGCAGCTCTCCTATGAGGACAGGCTGAGAGAGTTGGGGCTGTGCGGACTGGAGAAGAGAAGGTTTTGAGGAGACCTTATAGTAGCCTTGCAGTATCTGAAGGGGGCTACAGGAAGGCTGGGGAGGGACTATTGACAAGGTCTTGTAATGACAGGACGAGGGGTAATGGAAGAGGGGAGATTCAAACTACATGTTAGGAAGAAGTTCTTTACAGTGAGGGTGGTGAGACACTGGCACAGGTTGCCCAGGGAGGTTGTGGATGGTTCCTTCCTGGAGGTGATCAAGGCCAGGTTGGATGAAGACTTGAGCAACCTGTTCTAGTGGGAGCTGTCCCTGCCTATGGTGGGAGGTTGGAACTAGATGATCTTTGAGGTCCCCTCCAACCTAAACCATTCTATGATCTGAATTAAGCACACAGTGGTTTTCCAAGTATAGCATCAGGAAAGCAGGGAAAGTGAGGGTTAATTTACAGAGTTAAAAAGAACAGTCTGAATTGAACAAAGGATCACCCCTTGTGCAAGTATGAAAATGTGAGTAGAAAAACACATGCATATGCAGAGTTCAGTCATATTGGTAAGGAAATTAAGGTCCAGTTGTATATATGGGGTTGGTTTGGTGTTGTGTTTTTGGTTTTTTTAATCCTTCCAAACTGATGTTTTGAATACTTCTACAAGATTTGTAGTAGCTTTATCTGAGCACTTTCAAACAATCTACAGTCCTCAAAACAGTATTCACTGGTTCTGCAAACTGAAAACTGAGGTGTAAGAGTGTGTAACTTTCCCACAAATGCATCTGATAATTTCTACTCTGCCAGCAATGGCACTTCCACAGATTCCATCTGATTACATATTGATCAAAATGGAGCACAAAAGGTGATTAGCAAATTAAAAAGGAAAGGAGAGGACTGCACTGGAGAGAAAGAAACTTCTTCAAGACAGTGACATTATTCTAGATCATTAAAAACTTTGTACTTGTCTTTGGCACACTTTGGTTAATCTGTTTACGTTGGATGGAAGAACTCAAATATGAAGACTTTCTAGCCCATACCTTTACAGTCTGTAAAGAAACACAGTGACAATACATAACCATTCCTGTGCTGCCCCTTCTGTAATTCATTAATGTTTCCTCTAAAGCTCATTCCTTTCAACTTGCTATGAGGGTGGGGGTTTATTTCCAGAGTTTTCCTGTTATAATAAACATTGAAAACAGATTAATTTCTCCTTGTTATCCTAAAATGGACTGGAATTGTTTAGAATATATCAAGAGGTTACAATTGATTTGTGGTAGCGAATCAATTTTAAGAGAGAGGAAAAAAATAAACAAACAAAAAAAAAAAAAAAAAAAACCCACACAACCAAAAAACCCCCAAACCAACAGTGAGGAATTCAGTCTTGCTGTATTCCTCCCTCACTGCTGGTGCTTCAGCTTTCAAGGCTCATGCTGCTTTTAACTGGCCATTCTAACAGTTTATGTGCTGGTTCTTAACTGAACATGCTGAAAGAAACTCCTCCTTCCACACATTAGGATGTAGCTCAGCTTGAAATTCAGACTAAGAAATTATGAAAAGCTGTCCCAAAGTGAAATCCACGACTGCCAGATCTAAATACTAATCTCTTTTCACTCAGATTCGTCTCCCCACACTAAAGAAATGTAGTGCACTTACATGCTTGCTGCACTGGAAAAACACTTCATCTTCACGTAGAGAAACATTTCCAGCCTTCTCCAAACACCCTTACAAAGACACCAACTCTAAGTAAGTATTGACAATGGCTGTCCAAGCTCTGGTTCATTTTAAACTGGTGCCATGCCACTGTGTCTTTCAGGCACTGTGGTTCATCAGTATTCAGTGTGCCTACTCCCAGAAACTGCTTGGGAAACATATCCAAGATGACCCTTAGTGAACTGTGACTTCTTCATAAGCACACAGATAGTTACAGCAAGTAGCTGTGACACCAGGGCATTTCTAAGTGTCGACAAAGCCATTCTCCAAGATGCTTATTATTAACTGACACAAACAACTATCAAGTATCCACTAGGAGAGGGAACAAAGCAAAGCAAAGCTCAAGCTCAGCACTGCCAGAAGTAGCACCTTAACAATGACCTCATTTTGGTCTGAACTTGAGTATGTATGCACAGAGCACTTCTCCTGACACAAAGACTGAATTATGAGCCAGGAAGCTTTTTTATGCAAGTTTGAGACAGCTATCCCATCTGAGATGTGAAGGGTGTGACATCAATAGGATGTTAATCACTTCTGCATCAAGCTGAAGTAACAGTTCTCAACACTTGTCATCCTTCAACTAGCAGTAAGCAGTAGTTATAGTAATGGAGGTGCAAATACTAAAGGAACACTTGTTAAAAACCAGAAGAATATAAAAATTCAGTGCAGAGACTCTCCAGACAACACGTAAGAGTATTTTTCATAGCAGTACCATCAGAGCTTACACAGATGTAAACTCTGAGTGGAGAAGAGAATATTAATATACAGGCTATGGAGTTTATCCTTTTAATCCCCTGTAGCCATCCCCCATGCTTCTCCTAAGAACATCAAGGGAATCAGAACAGGAACTTAGTCAGAGGGTATGGAGACAGGATGGGGAGGAAGAGGAGAGGACTGTCAAGCAGACGGTTCTCATATTCTTGAGATTAGAGGTGCCAACTAAAGGAAATACCTCCTCAGTTTAAGATGTATGCACTCTGACTTTCAGCACTCCAGTCCTCCATGAACACCCCACTGTCATCCAGCTGAAGCACTGATATGCAAGAAACTTTACATCATTTCCTAGCAACATGACTGGTGCCACCAGCACAAGTTAGGATTCCACCTGTAGCCAACTATGCTCTTCCTCTTACAGACTGTACATAATCTTTAGCACAGAAACAGATTTTTTTAGAGTTTATTTAGTGTCCTGCAAATTGCAGTGAGTTCTTCTGGTTTCAGATATGCACACACGAATCTATCCCTGCAATGGCAACCACCACCTCAATAAAAGAGTACTCCAAATTTCACTACAATTTCCTAGTTCAAATCTCCTTTTCTGCTTCCCACCCACATATTACCCCCTTCTCCTCTTCCAACTCCTACTTCCACCCTTTATTTTTAAAAGAGATATTTTAAGTAGCAGGTTTTTAGCATCACCTTGAGCACAATGTCCAAGAATGAGTTTATAGTTATGGAAGGAGTTTCATTCATAATTTAAACTTTTAATGCATACTTCTGGCATTATTTCTGTGCTATTATATTCACAGAAGGGATATTGAAAATATCAAGAGGAAGGCAAAACAAATGTGCTTTTCTTAAGAGGGTATAAAATGAAAATGGCAGAACCTCAAGGACCTTAAAACTACTTCTTTTCTACATTTTTTCCTCCTGCGATATTTGCAACCTTTAGTCCACAGCCTCCTGGAAGTAGCCTTGAAAAGGACAGGAAGAGCCAAGTTCATGACCTAATTGCTTCTGCCATTACTTTTTAAAAAAGAAAACAAAAGACTTGCCTCCAACAAATCTTTGCTGCTCAGAGAAAGCATCTCCAAGTACCAACAGACTCAAGTGGCACTGGAGTGGCATTAGCCAGCCGTGGCAGTCAGCAGAAAGCAGTGGCTCAGCCACCTGGCTTTACGGAGGTTTTGTCTGCTGTAGTGAGCTACATTCCTTGCCATGTCACTGTGACTCAACTGGCAGCTCATTGCATGTCTGAGTTATGGCAGAGTGTGAAAGATTACCAAAAACGTCTTACTGTTATCTTATACAATACTGTGTACCACATTCAGCAGAGGACCGAAGATCAAAGTGAAAGATCGTTTGAGGTGCTGCCACTTCTCTTCAACATTTCTTCTGCTGAGCTTGCTGAAGAGCCACAGAAGGGCAGGGGAAGCTGCTTAGAGGAACTCATGTTGCTTTATCTCCTGTACAGTCTCCTTTTCAGGTAACCATCTATGAAAGAAACACCTATCTGCCATATTCCTAAAAAGCTATATTTAAATACCTAAGCACTTTAAAAAATGAAAGTCATTAGAGATACTGTCTAATACACTTGCCTGACACAGCTGCAAGGTGAACTTCATGCACAAGCAAAACTAAGATGGTAATTCCTATACCTAACGAGACTAAAATAAAAGCACTGATTTTAGCATACTTCTGTCTCTGGCCTCATGTAATTCACCTGGACACATTCTAAAGAAAACTAAACTTTTACATTTGACAATTTCCTGCTCAATTTTGAAGACAGTGTAGGACAAACTATCATTGCTTAAAAGTTACATCGTTTCTGGACTGAGCATGCCCAAAGTAGAAGTCTCTGCAACCACCGTATTGGTTTTCAGACCCCAGTTTTATCATCTCTCTCTTACTACACTGTTACACTCTTCTTCACTGCGTTTATTGCTTCTTTCCCCTGCAAAGGGTCATTATCACATCTCTGATAACTCTAAGAACATATAATTCTAGGTTTACACGGGTGGATAATAACTTCATTTGTCTTCAAAAAGCTCTCCAGGCATCATCACCTGTTTCAAATCTTTCCAAGTACAAGAAGCAATTCTCCAGAATCATGCATGCAATATTTACAACTGCATGTAAATGCCTGCTGCTATGTGTGTTCCTGCAGAGATCTGCATATATACATGAGAATCAATTTTAATATAACACACTGCCCATATCCCACTCACCCAAAAAAAAAAAAAATTGCAGAGAGGAGCAGTTTTATAGCCTTCATCACAAACAAGACTGTCTTCCTACATAGATAAAAGCTGTTTCAAGGAGATCAGATTTTCATCCTGAACATGGAGGATGGGCCAAATGGTTTATTTGGAGAATCATAGAACTGTTTAAGATCATTTAGCACTTGTCCTTTATTTGCTTTACAAATAAGGAAATTGTCTCTTGCCTGTTAAAAAGTAGGAAACTTATAGAAATATTTAAATAGTAGATCATTTTCAATGAGAGACATCTATGCACTGACAATTTCTTGCACTACACATTTACCTACTCACAGAGCAACACATTTTTAGCTGGGAGATCTATTTATGTGAGGTTCCTGCTCTTCATCATAAAATCAAGGCACATCCAACAACTTCTTGAGCCATGACTGACTAGACACTGTAGTCATGAACTACATGGAAGGAAATACCTGATAGTGATGGCCTAGATACATTTGCTCCAGAGCCCAGAAGCATGAATAAGATGATCTCCTGGGGTATCAACCTGACCTGTATTTCTTAAGTTATTCCAGTCTGTGTGGATTAAAATTAGCTGTATTTACATGAAAGGTACCTATGAATCTTGCGCTTTAAAGTTTGGCACTCAGTTCTGAACATTTGTCCTGACATTTATTTTTATTAAGCTCTGACAAACATCATCTTCTGCTTAACATAATCTCATGAAAAAAAAAAAAATGAGAAGATGAGTTTAAGCAGGCACTGCTCTGGTTAAGTCTAGTTAGTAAAAACAGATAGAAATGAGCCTGCAGCATCTTTTTCACTCTTGTGTGTATTACCTATACAATTAAAGCTGCAGCTTGAAGTAAGACGGAAAAGTTTCTTCTAGTCTGCTTTATTCTGTGCCTTCTTACATCTTTTTAATAGTGGGAGGGAAGGGAGGGAAGCGAGGG
>VWYK01026935.1:0-18253 GCA_013399775.1 Semnornis frantzii | reverse complement strand
GAAAGAAAACCAACGGTAAAGTTTCAAAGAATGGACCGTCCTGCTGTACAGCTGGAGACCATTATTGTATTTAAAAATGAATACAAAAATAAGCTTAAAATGCATTTTCACTGTATGTTGATGGGTGTATGGTAGAAAAAAAAATCCCTTAATCTACCCCTGAAGTGCTTCCATATTTGCAAGGGAATGTGGCAGCTTTCCAGGGCTCTGCTGGTCAGCTCTTCCATCACACCATGCTGGGTACAATGCTGCTGCTCCCCTGCCCCTCGGGATGGGTGAGCACACACACCTCATTGCAACTTGAGCACTGCTTTCATCCAGTGCTGCTGGCTCAGCACCAAAGGGATGTTATCAGCTGGGCAAGGGGGAAATTCGTGTTTTGATGGCACAGTTACAGGGCAAAATACTCAACTTGAGAAGAAAGGAAACATATTTCATTCAAGTTTTAAGCCTAATTCTAGCAGGAGGTTACAGGAGCTGCCCATGCCAGAGGTGGGGTTTGGAGGCTGCTGGTGATATGCACAATCCAAGGGGACAGATGATTCAGCACTGTGGCTTTCCAGTGCTCCTGATCTCATTTATATTCAAGCTGTCTTCTGAAGCCCACGCAGGTAAGAAGCAGCTAAGTGAGATACCAAGACAGCCCTTTCAGATGACTGAAATGCACTTCAGATGCTCCAGGCCCCACCAACCATCCTCGCCAAGTCTTAACAAGCTCCAAGAAGTACTTCTGAGGCAGCATTTGAGGGCAGGGAGGGAAGGCACTAACACCTCCACCCAGCCATTAAAGGGCAGTAATGAAATCAGTCTGCTGCTGCCAGAGAAGCAGAGAGGATTCCTCGGAGAGTCACTTTGGATCTCCAGCCGCAGTAATACGTTGTTATGAATCTCTATCAGTGCACTTGTAGTGCAGCTGGAGAGAGTGCCTGACATTGCCTCCAGTGACCTTTTGCATGCAGCCCAAGTGCTGCAGAGCTGGTGTTTCAAGAGGAATTCAAATCGAATTTACTCAGGCAGAAAGGATTGGCCCGAGGATAGCCCTACCCCTGGCTCCCTGGCTCTCCTTGTCATTCTCATGGAAATTGCAATTCTTTATGCATGGTGCTTCTCCCTCAGCTGCCACCAACGTGTCCCTTTAACCAGCAGGAACAGCCACTTCTGTCAGAGGGTCCCCCACGGCCTGGCAGTCGCATCTGGGCACCGCAGGTGAAGGTATCTGCAGGCGGTGCCTGTGGCAGAGGTCAGAGGATGAAGGTGTGAACTTGAACACAGCCTGTCTAAAGGTCACAACTTGAAACCAAGGAGCAAGATCTTAGTGCCTAACACCACCAGAGGTTGAAGTGAGGTCTGTGCCCTTCCTAGGGCAAAGTGCACATATTTGGGAGGGGGAAATGTTGGGTTTTATTCTGGTGCTTTCTTGGCACAGTGTGATTATTTCATACATGTCCCTGTGAGGTGCTTTAAAAAGTAATTTCTTTGATTAATTTGGTGTCTGTATTTTCACTGTTTTGTTCCCTCCAATTTATGACAAAATTGCACAAAGTGGGCAACAAAATATAGCCCTGTCAGGCTCCTGTCTTCATGGATATAAAGAATAATGTGAGACTGTCAGGCACACAAATGTGCCAAACCCCAAGGAAAATTATTACATTCTGCTTGACATTTGCTTTAATTTTACAAAATTCTGTAATACCATTATAAATAATAATAATAAAAAGCAGCATGGAAATATTGTTAAGTGTATTTATTTTCATTTGCTGGCTTTGTGATTTATGGGTTTGGGTTATTTTATTTTTTTTTTTCCCCCTCTCTCCTCAAGAAGAAAGAGCAAACACCTTGAGCTAGAGCACTGAAGTTGAGTCAGCCAAGGAAATGTGCCCTGCTCAGAAGAGTGGGGTTAAGCAACAGGGAGTGTCTCTGCTTCCAAAAGCTCTGCAGGTCTCTGGTTGATCCCCTGCCAAGTGCTCTTTAAGAGACAGGTAGCTGGGCCAGGTCTATAACTGCTAATACCTATCTAAGAAAGTTGGTTTACACCAGCTAAGGGTCTCACTGGGAATGATCTGATGATGTCAAGTGGGAATGTGAGACAGATACCCAAGATAAATGTTGACAGTTATACCTCAATATATACTGAATAATAACTCAAACATCAGTAATGAAAACAGAGAAAGAGCTGAGCCTGGGGGGGGTTAAAAAAAAAAAAGATGCAAGAAAGTGGAAGGCAGCAGCACTCAGTTTTCAAGAAGAGGATGAGCAAAGGCTGTTTGAAAAGAATGCACTGAGTGATGGTGAGGGTTTAATCCTCATCCTGCTCAGTGAGCAGTGCAACTCCACCCTTTCTGTGAGATCAGGGTTGGCCATCCCACCCTTGAAGCTCCTACAAAGCAGCCCTGGAGCACAGAGCTTTTAATCGAGAGGCAAGCCTTCAGTCTTGCTCAGGACTTCTTCAGTCCTGTTCAAGTGGAGCTCCAAAGGCCATCAGGGCTTGTTCTGCTAGCTCATTTAATTGCTACTGAAAATCCCATGTTCTACTCTCTGCCAAGCCTCAAAGTAGAGTCACACACCAAAGGAAATGGGAGAAGCAAACCACTTCAAGGCATCAAGGTGACTTTTCCTCTGACAGATGAAGGCAAAGAAAAGTGTATGAAAATAATTGATGGGATGTAGCAAAGGGAGCTGGCATCATTTACATACTGAACTGACAGTGTGCACCATTCTCAGGCCCTTTCCACCATAAATAATGCTTTATAGTGACACAAAAAAAAGCCCTATTTATCTTGGAAGTTTAAAAAGCACCATCTGAGTGGACAGATGGCTTCTGGACTCCTCAAGAAAATGTTTATATAGGAGACCATGCTTTAGATAAAGATATATAACCTGGGTGACACAGGAATGGCTCTGTAGCTTCTGATCTGGAGCCTTCCAGGGATCTCCAGCCCATATTCATGATCCTGCACTCATCCCAAGGGCTAATGCACTGCCTGGGTCACAGCTTTAACCCATGGTCCCCTGCAGCCTGGAAACCTCAAAGGGCTTTGAGTGGTCAATATTTGCTACCTTTCCCATCTACATTCCCCTTGTCTCTCATTTCCAAGATGCTTTTGATCTCCTTACAGCTGGGCTGGGTTTGGAGGCAGGTACACCACTGCCCTCCCCATTGCTCACCACACACTGCTGCTCACAAAACCCTACCCTCACCTGGTTTGGTTAAAATGAGCTCAATGTAAGTAGCTGTGCTTTGGTAATGTCTTCTTTTGACAAAAGTGACTTATGGAGTGCTCTGTGGGTTAGGATATCCAGAAGGCAGGAGGAGATGAGAGTGGTGACCTCTGCAGCCAAGTAAGGCTGGAGGAACCCTTGTACAGCCCTCACCCAACTGGTTGAGTTGGTGGGAACAGGAGTGGGATGCTTCTAGAGGAAAAAAGGTTTCAGTGAGGGGTTTCAGTGAGCTTGTCTGTTCCTTCCAGTTTGGAAGGTTTCATTTGTTTCCCTCTCTGAGGAATGCTGCTCTTGGGAACTAAACCCTGCTGAAGCAAGGAAGGTCTTCCCTGGGATCTCCAGGAATATAGAGAGGCCACACTGGTTCAGTGGCCAGCAAACCTGGACTCCTCAGTGCCTGTTACTCAAGTGAGTAGTGCTGCTCCCTCCTGCAAACATTATCCATCTCCCTTCCCTCTGTGGCCACCCTGTCCTCTGGTGTCTGTGTCCTGTCAGCAAGCAGGTTCTCCCTGAAGCTTCCCTTTCTAAGGCCCTTCTGGGCAGTGAAACCCTCTGCCTGCTCAGGACAAGGCACTACTACAATGGGCATCTACCTGGGGAGAAAGATGGATCACCAAGTCAGGAATCAATCGAGAGGTTGTGATGGCATCATAAATCAGGGGATGCTGAGCGTTAAAAGAAACCCAACACTTGATTTATAACTTGGCAAAGGCCATTTGTCGCCAGCCAAGACTTCCAGAAAGAGAAACATTTTGGTAAGCTTGATTTAACATTATTTTTTTCCACTGCACTAAGCATTTCTGTAGGGTTTGTTTTCCTTTTCCTGCCCCCCACCCCAAGATAAAACTCAATTTGCAGATAAAAGCAGCCAGACAACATCGGAAGATTTTGTTTCACTTTGAAATGCTTGATGGGTTTGAGCTCTCTTTGCCCTAATCCTGGGTCATTCTTCTCTGAGACTCCTTCCCAATGTCTTTTAATATCGAGTCTCACTGGGAGCTGGAGGCTTTTGCTGCTAGCTGGCTGGTGCAAATCCAGCTCACGCTGCTGAAAAGCATTATCAGTTAATCACCACTCTGCTGCTGATGTGAAGGTCATTTTGGTACCACCAGCAGGTAGGCAGCTGCCTCACCTAAGCCTGCCTCTGCCCTCACCGTTAGCCTTGTCTGGAGGTAGCTGCAGGAGACATCAGGCGATTAGCTGCAAGAGAAGGTGTGATAGGATTTTTACCTCTGAGCTGCGGGGACTCAGTGGAGGGGATGAGTTCGTGCTGCTGCTGCTGCTCAGAGCTGTGACTGGGAACCTGCACTCCCTGATGCATCAGACTGCTTTATCTGTCCCTGAACCTCAGCATCTCGATGAGGGCATCTCTGTTACGCTGCCAGAGGGTGCATGCACAACCATCACCCTAATGTTGTTGTTTTTAAATGAGGGGTGAAGGTATTCATTTGGTGTGAGGACTTTTTCAGAATTTAGAATTAAACATCTGTTTCATTCTGGAGCAATAAAGAGGCTTGATGGCATGTGGACAATGCTGATCCCAAAGCACTTACCTGTTTTTTTCCTTCTTTTAATTATCTGGGGTTTGGAATTGATTGCTTTAGGTGTTTTAAATGAAGGTGGACAAGCACAAAGGGTAGGGGATCTTCTGGATTGTTCTGTTTGTACTGCTGATGTGGTGCTTATAGACAGGTTATATATTGGATGTGTGGTTCTCTAAGGGGTACCCTGAGAGCATGTATTGTTGGCTGAGGTGACCAGACACATTTCCCCAGCTGCCTGTTGGTAAATGTGGGAGGACATTAAAGGCTGAGGACTTGCCACACTGGCCCCATGGCAGTAGGAGTTAAGAGAACCACACTGTTGCTGCAAGCACTGCTGGGAAGGGGTCATAAGAAGCTAGAAGGAGCACTCCTAAACCACCTCTGCTGATGTGCAGAACATGTCCAGGTGTTGGTCCTGGTGTTTCCACTGTAGGTTTTGTATCCACGTTAGAGCTATTGAAAGACGTTTGCAGAAGCCCATTTCTTGCCTAGTGGAGGGAAAGTCTCCATTTTCAGCTTCTCAGGAAAGAGCTGAGCTGTGGAGGCCATGGTAAGGGGTTTGGATTGAAAGCTGGAGAAAGCTCTTGCTCTAGGTCCCCCTCTGAGGCTGTTTCCCCCATCACTCTGACTTTCTCTAACTCAGTCCAGACGCTGAGAAAGCTGTGAACCTCAGGGAAGATCTTTGGCAGAGCTGATGCACATTTTGCCTGGTTTCAGATTTCATGTGAAAAAAAACACCCAGGCCCCAAACCTGCAGGGCTCTTGTTTCATCCGAGTTAAAATAATGACCAATTTGTACATGCCAGAACCACAGGATCGCTCCACAGCACTTTGTTAGCTCTATTTGTCCACTTGACAAGCATATAATTGTGCTTCTTAATTGGATGTGTTTGTCAGTGCAAAGCATCATGCACGAGGCCATCGTGGGAGCAGCCTCAGCTGTGGGACTTGTCTCAGTCCAGCATGAAGCTCTGGCAGGTCCACATCAGGGCATGAAAAGATAAAAAGCAGCAACCTTTCTATCCATGCAAGGATCAAAAGTGATGCCCACCTGGCCCCCTCTTTTCCATGGGAGGTTCTGGTTAGTAACAGTAATAATCAGAGTGGTAGGGGTTGGAAGGGACGTCTGGAGATCATCTAGTCCAGCCTCCCCTGCTTACAGCAGGGTCATCTAGAGCAGGTTGCACAGGAATGCCAAATAAGAAATAATAAAATGCTGGTGGTGACACAGGGCTAAAGAGGGCTCCAACGTGCTCTGGGACTGCTGTCACATTCTTGGTGAAGGTGGGTTCAGCAGAGCTCTGTAGTGATGTTCAGAGTGAGTTCTCTGGTCACAGAGGCCTGAAACAAGACCAGGACAAGCAGAGCCTCCAACGTTAGCTTGCAAAGAGGGTCTGAACTGCAGGTTTACCAATGCACCACTTGCTGCTCTTCTGAGAAGGTCTGTGACAAGTTCTTCATCTGCTGGGTATGTGAGGCAAGATGCTCTTGCTCTTGCTCCAGCAGTTGCCAGTTTCCCATTGCCATTTCCATCAAGCTTGCTCCTCTTGAGCAAGATTAACCTGAACAGGTCCCACAGGAGTTACTGGTGCCCAGTTCCACTTCTCCACACATGTCCCTGATCTCTTGGTTCCCTCTATCTCCAGGGCTGACCTTTCCCCAGCAGCACAGGGCTTTCATTTCTGCTGACACAGGTCAAGAGTCAAAGATCTTCTGTGTCAGTCCAAGTCCTTCCATTCTCCAGAAAAGGTTTTGAAGATAAAGGTGGTTTCTCAGTGCTGCAGAGCAACCCTTGCTCTTGCAGTGGCATGGGGGATGCTGCCCCAAGCCCCAGAAGCCTTTCGGCTGCAGAGCCTCCTGTGAAGCCACTGACACTGCCTGCCCAGCTCCAAGGAGACACGGACAGGGGCAGTCAGACTTGATGGGCTCTGATTTCATTTTAAAGACCTCTTCTGCCTCCTTTCTAATTGAAAGGCGAGCTTGTGGTAGAGCAAGGATCCTAAATGGGTCAGAGCAGCAGGCGGGCTCCAAAACAAACATCATTAATGCCAAACCACTGAACCATACAGAGCGAGCTGACAGTGCCTCTTTTGCCTGCTGACTTTGACCACACAGACACTGTCCTCTTAAAGAGACAGACAGGGCTGCTCCAGTGGGGGCCGTGGGCATCTATAAAGCAGACCTTAGAGTAGCCTTCCAGTATCTGAAGGGGGCTACAGGAAGGCTGAGGAGGGACTGGTGATAAAGTCTGGGAATGACAGGACAAGGGACAATGGGTTTAAATTGGCAGAGGGGAGATTGAAAGTGGATGTTAGGAAGAAGTTGTTTGCAGTGAGGGTGGTGAGACCCTGGTACAGGCTGGCCAGGGAGGTTGTGGCTGCTCCCTGCCTGGAGGGGTTCAAGGCCAGGTTGGAGGAGGCCTTGAGTGACCTGTAGTCCTGGGAGGTGTCCCTGCCTATGGCAGGGAATTGGAATTGGATGAGCTTTGAGGTCCCTTCCAACCTTACCATTCTATGATTCTATGATCTACAAGGGAGGAAAAGGGGAGATGCCACAAGACAGAGCAAAGGCAGAGGTCCCTGCAGGACTGCAAGGTGGGAAACCTTCCACAAAGCTGCATCAGGGAGTTGAGTGCAACCTTGCTGTGGTTAGGACAAAAGGAAACCAAGAGGTGACCTCATGGCTCTCTACAGCTTCCTGAGGAGGAGACTCTGAGAGGGGGTTGCTGATCTCTCTGCTACCTAGATGGGATGTGTAGGAATAGTTCAACACTGTCTCAGAGCAGGTTTCAAATGGACATTTCTTTACTGACAAAATGGCCAAGCACTGGAATGGGCTTCCTAGAGAGAGGGTTCATGCCACAAACCTGTCAGGGTTTAAGACACAAATTGGACAATGTCCTTAATAGCATGCTTTAACTTTTGGTCATGCCTGAAGGGGTCAGGCAGTTGGACTAAGTGTTCATTTCCAACTGAAAATTTCTATTCTGTTCTCTCTGCTTGCTGATCTTTTCTCTCTGGTGCTCTGACTCCCACAGAAGTTGACCCTGCTGTGGGATTTGAGTGAGTTTGTTTGCTGTGGTGTTTTGCAGATAGGCCAAAATGCAGAGCATGGCTCCACACGAGCTGCTTTGCCTCCTGTCTTTTTGGTGCATCTGCATGACTTTGGGTTGAGTTGCTCTTGTTGACATCTCCTGGAGGGATGGGTGTCTGGGTCCTGCTGCTCTGCAGCCTGGGCTGTGGGTACAGCTCTGTACCAGGGTGTATGTCCACACCCCCACCCCCAGCAAGAACAAATAAAGCAGGGAATTCAAATATCCTCCACTTACAAATGGTGCCCATGGTCCATTTAGTTTCATATACACAAAGTAATATCGTTCATAGGCAAAATCCCAGGAGCTTCCCAGAGTACAGAGAGGATTGGTGTTGCTTAGTTACCAGCAGTACGCTGGCATACTGAGATAAATCAATACAGCTCCAAATATTAAAGCCTTTAAAATAAAATCAAAGCCGTGTCCATAATCCCCAGTGCTTCCTCTTTACCTTCAAACAAACATGACATCATGCTGGAGCCATGCAGGAGGCAGGCAAGGACCTGGAGACTGCACAGGCTGCTGCTTCTCCTTTGCTTGCTTTTTCTCTTCCTTTGACTAAGAGTAGAGGATAAGCCCCAGGGAGAGAGTAGGCAGAGGGCAGGGGATGGACAACCAGAGCTTTGCAAAAATTGATGTGGAGGGGTGGGTGACTTCTTGCTTCTCCCCTGCTGCATACCGTGATTGTTGACTGCTCTGAGCTGTGATACCCTTGTGAAGCCTTTTGAGCACTTGTCTTTCTTGTGTGAATGAACACTGAGGCTCAAACAGATATGTGGCAGCATCAGCTCTTGTCTTCTGAGGCCTTTCTGTCTTCTGACTTGCTGGATGTACCCTGGGCACGATGCTATGGACTCAACATGAACCCTGGCAGAGTCACAACATTCCTGACAGTCAGTGTGTGCTGGTTTGAGCTAATTGGAATATTTTTTAATAGAGAAAATTGTACTATAGGTTGTGAAGGAAAACAATGGTGATGTCTACTTCACTCATAGGTTTACTGAGATGTTTACAAAAAGATAAGAGAGTCTCTCGAGCTGGCAGTCTGGGNCCTTTAACTTGTATATTTCTGTAACTATTCCTGTATATACTGTATATATTTGCTTGTATATTGTGCTCAGCTGTAAATAGAGCTTCAACTCTTAACTTCCAGCTGGCTGAGGTCCAGTCTGGGTCATTTTACAAGTGAGGGGGGGGCGGGGAACTCCCAAACCATCACACAGTGCTACCTCTGCTGAGAAAGAGGGGGGAAATACCTGTAAAAACCACCAAAGCAGCACAGTTACCCCAAAGAAGTCCCTCAGCTGCTAGGATCAGGGCTCCCTGCTGACCCTGGGATGGGCATGTGAGTGCTGTGGGTGGCAGATGCTGCTGCTGGTCAGTGCAGGTGGGATGGTGTCATCCTTGGAGAGGAGTTTATGGAAGCTGATAACTTTAAGTGTTTAAGTCCTGCTCTTCATTAAAGTAGGAAAATGAGGAAATCGTGTCCCAAAGATTGAAAAAGAACCAGCAAAGCATAGGAGAGAAATAATCCTCCTTGGCTCATTTACTGGAGTGAATAAAATCGGTGGGAAATGGTGATTGACCTAACTTGTTTGTATAAATTAATTTGCTGAGGCTGATTTTTCTCACAGATTCAGAATGGCATGGGAAGGTCTTGCTCCAGAGTCGAGTGCTGGCAATGTCTCACACCCACAGGAGTGGGATGGGTTGCCCAGATCAGATCTCCAGGCTCTGTAATCCCAGAGAATCAGAGCTCAGGTTCTGAAATGCAAATTTAAAGCAAGCCAGAGACCTTGGTGGATGGGCACAGTACTGAGATAAGTCACTTACTGGCACCTGAGAGTGGGTTAAGCTGTCTATATAGACACAGCCCTCAGACTTTGTATGACAGTAATACCTAGAGAAATCTGCCAGGATTAGATCACTTATATTAGATTTGGTGGATACGCACATTCAGCCTCCTCTCCCCAAAGATTGTAATGTAAGTAGACAAGGCAAAATCGTGCTGAGAAAAAAGGCTGTAACCTTACTCCAACTTGTAGAAGGCAAACTAAAGCACAGCAAGCTTTAGTCACTTGCCCACAGAGACTGAAAAAATGTGTAGCTGAGCAAGGAAGTGAAACTAGGGAGTGCTGGAAGACTCCGGACCATTTGGGGCACGCTGAAGTGATGGTTTGCTGGCACCAGCTCTGCCCAGTGTTGGGGATGAAGTGGAAGCCCTCACAGACAGCACAGTGTGTCCATACCTGTGCTCAGCAGCTTACAGGACATGTCAGAGCCTGCGCTCTTCTCCAGCAGCTTCACGGTGCTGGCAAGGCTGTGATGCAGCTCCCTAGCATGGCTGAGGGACTCAGTCCCTCATGGGGAGAGAGGAGCACCTGGAGGATGATTTGGAGGTGTCTGCTATGGTCTATGCTCTGAGTTACCCTCCAGGGGAGCTTGTCTTGCCTCACAGCTGGGAGTGGGGAGATGGGGAGTTGAAGGTCCCTGGACTGAGCTTGCTGTCATGGTGACCCTCCACCCATGGTGTCTTGGTGGCCTGGCTGTGAGGGTGATGGCACAGCCTCGAGGGTGCTCTGATGTGAGTGACAATCCTGACCAAGAACTGGAAGCTGAGCTCTGGTTGTTTTCCAGACTCTCAGGTGAAGAGCTCATGCTTCACTGCTCCTCTTTTCCTCCTGGAACTCTGACAGACCACAAGCAAGCAGGAGAATCCTGGCAGGAGAGGAATAGCATTGAAAGAAGTTTCTTCTTTTCCTCATCATGCTTCAGCATCTCCATGCAGTTCACTTGCTCCAAACAGCCCAACCACAAGGTATCTATGAGTGGATGCTCTCTTGACCATCATGAAGGACTTCTACTATAGAGCCACTCAGAGCAGAGGGAGGGAAGAGACTCTGGAAACCCTTGATTTAGAGGGGTGCTCCCCTCCGCACAGTATTCCTACCCTTCATTTTTCTCCCCTTGGCAGAATAGGATATGCAGATTTGCCAAATTCTTGTGGTTTTCACCAGCCCTGTGGCTGCTTGGAAAGCATGTGAGGTTTTGGTTTGGGTTTTGGTTTTTGAGGGGTCTTTTAAAATAATTTCTCCTGTTTTCTTTTCTACTAAAAAAATGTTAGAAAGTAGGAAAAGTGGCAGTCTCTGGCTACAGTTCACACCCACTGGTTTTCTGTGGATAAACTTTGCCCTTCCACATCTCCCCCATGTCAAACAGAGCAGCACACACCTCTTACAAGAAACCAGATCAATATAGTACATGGCTTGTGTGGCTCTAAAAGGAAAGGAGAGGCAATAATAGGGGTGCACAGGCAGCCACATTATGATCGTCCTTTCAAAAGAAGGACATTGTGCAGGTTTTAACTGATCTGACTGAGTTATTTGAAATTTAGATTAGATGTTAGGGAAACTTTCTTCCCTTGAAAGTGTGGCCAGGCATTGGAACAGGCTGCCCAGGGAGGTGGTGGAGTTGCTGTCCCTCAATGTGTTCAAAAGCTGTGTGGTCATGGCACTTTAGGATGTGGTTTAATGGCCATGGTGGTGTTAGGTTGACAATTAGACTTGATAATCATAGAATGTTGGAAGGGACCTCAAAGATCATCCAGTGCCAACTCCCTGCCATAGGCAGGGACCCCTCCCACTGGAACAGGTCACTCCAGGTCTTGTCCAATCTGCTTGGAACCCCTCCAGGGAGGGAGCAGCCACAACCTCCCTGGGCAACCTGTGCCCGTGTCTCACCACCCTCACTGCAAACAACTTCTTCCTAACATCCACTTTTAATCTCTCCTCTTCTAGTCTTTGACGTCTTTTCCAACCATAGCAATTCTCTGCTTCTTAAGTCTTCAGAGGCCTTTATTTTTTCCCTTTTTGCCTTCTCCATGAAAAGCCACTCCAGTGGAGACCTCTTTGGAGAGGGTCACCAGGCAGAAGAATTCAGATGGTGGTTGTCCAAACCAAGTTAAGGAAACATTTCTTCTGAGATCAGGCAGCTTCAATTAGCAGGCAGCAGTGTGGGACATGAGCAGAGCAATGAGCACAGGCTGATAAAGACAGACATAAGACATAAACAGCTGAAATTTGACTTAAATATTTATAAGAACCCAGGGTTTGCTTACAAGTGTTGTGTTTGGGAAGGAGATAGAGTGATTTATAGCTGCTGTGTGCACTGCTCCCTTTGCTTTTGCCCTTCTGTGGTCTGAGCTAACCAGGTGCAACTTTAAGGTCACACAAACCTTGCAGAGTGTTATCCTGGAGCTGGCTGTTGTGCCAGCATCACCAAGCCCCTTGGTCCTTCCAGCACACAATGGTCCTTCTGTTATGCATCAGAATTGGGCTGTGGGAGAGTTCATGCTGCATTGTGCCAGGAGTCTCAGTTGTGTTTTCTAACAGCACTTAGCTTCATACTGCTGTGGCTACAGGTTGCAGTCTGGAAAGCTCATGTGGCTGTTGGTGGAGGTTGGGAGGGTGTCTCCATCCTGCTCAAGCTCTTTCTAAAACCCAGGATGGTCATGGCATGAAGGTTACCATTTAGCTTGCCTTGGCTTTTCTTGCAGCAAGATCACTTCAATACAAAGCAGGATCTCCATCCCAGTTGCTGAGCATGGGACAGAACCCTGAGCACATAGGGGCAGAGAGCTGAGGAAGTGGGCCTAGTGGCACCCAGGACTGAGCAATATGGTGGGAAGTGGATGGGTTTGGCAGAAAGAGGCTAAAGAGGTGAAGAGCTGGTGGGAGAGACATGGGCAGCAAAGAAGCTGGAGAGGACAGCACTGGGTCCTCCAGGTTGGGCATGAGGAGCAGAGGGATGAACACCAGGCAGGGAAATGGGGCTGTTGGGGGCAAGGACTCGCTTCATTCTTTCAGCCCTGTGCCTATTTAACTCACAGGGCATTTGCAGTGGCAAGCCACTGGAAATGAAGCCAGTGACCCCTCACTGACAAGCAGTTCAGGGCACCAGGGTTTGTCCACGCACACCTCGGCGGCTTGCAGAGTCCCTGTGCCTTCAGCTGTGTCCCTGTGACACATGTCAGGGTGTGACCTCCAAAGACAAAATCTCCTGCTTGCTGAACAGAGGAGACAGAGCTGCTGCTACTATTAATTATTAATGAAATCTCACACACAGAGCATTAAAGACACGGGCAATTCTTTTTGGCAAGTGTAATGAAAAAATTAATTGAATAATCATTCCGTGTAAATAGATTTAGATAAGCTTCCCTCTTCCCTTTCTTATTTTTTTCCCCCCACACTCCTTCTCTTCCCCCTCCCCTTCCCTTCTGCTTTTCAGTAGAGCAAATGGTGTGATTTAGTGCTTGGAATATTGCTGTAATTCAGAGCATCCCATGGTGAGCAGTGGCCATGCAGGCTGGGGCCACCAGGTCCCTGGTTTCAGGCAGTATTACTTAGGCGATCCTGAGTGGCACAGGGGGAGGGGAAGGTTGTTAAAATTTACTGCTATTAGGAACACTTTCAAAGAAATCTAGATGCTTGATTTGCAGGGTGGCTGTTTGCTAATGGCTTAGAGGAGCTGATCCTGTTAATTTCCATGCCTCCTTCCTTGCCTGGTTGGTGTTTCTGGCACAGTGGGAGCCCAGGGGGCACATCCAGACTGTGCGGCTGCAGAGCAACCTCCTGTGCTGTTTGCTTGGTGTGCTTCTTGCAGTCACTGCTCTCTGATGTTGCTCAAGGTGTTTGTCAACTTCATACCTTAAATGTTAATATGGGAGTGGGGAAAAGCAAGCCAAGCCTTCCAGATTTCCAGTTCTGCCTTCTTTTTAGGGAGTTTTTCATTTTTTGCCAAGAAATGAGCCTGTATGTGACCCTCAGGCAGGGTTGGACATGCCCATAAGCTCCTTGCAGGGTGCACTGCCAAGATCCCAGGGAAGGGATGTGGGACCAGCTGGCTCAGCACAGCCCTACCTGCTGAGGATCCAAACCCCAAACAGAGAGTAGGATCCAAACACTGAATTCTTCCCAAGTACTGCACCCCAGGACTGTGCTGCCTTCTCTGAAACCTCCTCCTTGTGCTGAGCTCCAATTCCCACCTCTTGCCCTCAAAAGCAACCTGTTTTTTTTTTTTTCTGTGTGTTTCAGTGAGAAATGTCTTCCATTAAACTTCATTTTGGAGTATCCTCTTTGGGATGTCCAACCTGCTGCTGGGCTCACCTCTCTAATGTGGAGAATTTATAAAAGTAGGAACTTTTTTTTTTGCCTTTACTCATGGAAGTGTTCAATTCTCATTACTCTGTGAAGTGGTGTGCAGGTTTGAGGCTAATTGGAATATTTTAATGAGAAAGATGAGATGATAGGCTGTGAAAAAACACTGGTGATGTCTACCTCACTCATAGACTTGCTGAGATGTGTAAAAGCAAGGACACAAACATAAATAAGACAGTGTCTCTCTGTTGGAGGAGGTGTCTGTGTTTTTCTCCCTGAGCTTTTGCTGCTGTGTAACTCAACTAATGATCCTGCTTCTGACCCCCCCCTTGCTGACCCTCCAAACTCACCTTGCACATAAGGCAAACTCTGGAATAAGGTAGAGGAGTGGAAAGAAGGTGGAAGGGTGGTTGGGAGCCCCTCCTGGGGACTCTGATTTCTGGGAGGGGGATTGTGTTTCTGTATTACCTTTAACTTGTATATTTCAGAACGTAGCTGTAAATATTGTAATGTATTGTAAATATCTGCTTGTATATTGTGGTGAGCTGTGAATATAGAGCTTCATTTCTTAACTTCCAGCTGGCTGAGTCTAGTCTGGGTGATTTCATTGTGTGTGTGAGTAACTCCCAAACCATCACAGGTGGCATCACGTTAAGAAAGAACCAGCAGACAGTATCTTTTCCTAGCAGGTATTTCTGGCTTTTTAAACTATTCCTCCCATTATTTCAAAAGCATATAGATTAAAAAAACCTCATGTATTCTTTCTTCCCTCCTATAGCATTCTAAGCACTCGTGAACTGAGAACCTGAATACTGTGTCCAGTTCTGGGCTCCCCAGTACAAGAAGGACTGGAAACGGTTTGAAAGGATACAACAAAGAGCTACAAAGATGATTATGGGATTAGAACACCTGAGGCTTGGAGCTTTTTAGCCTGGAGAAGAGAGGACTGAGGTGAATGGCCGGAGAGCAGCCCTGAGGAACAGGACCTGGGAGTCTTGATTAATGAAAGCTCAACATGAGCCAGCAGTGTGTGTGTGCAACACTGGGGTGGGCTGCAGCAAGAAAAGTGTTGCCAGCCAGGGCAAGGGAGGGGATTCTGCCCCTTTACTCTGTTCTCCTGAGACCCTACCTGGAGTACTGTGTGCAGTTCTGGAGCCCCCAGCACAGGAAGGACATGGAACTGCTGGAGCAAGTCCAGAGGAGGCCACGAAGATGCTCAGGAGGCTGCAGTAGCTCTGCTGTGAGGACAGGCTGAGAGAGTCAGGGCTCTGAAGCCTGGAGAAGAGAAAGCTTCCAGGAGACCTTAGAGTAGCCTTCCAGGATCTGAAGGAGACCTACAGGAGGGCTGGGGAGGGACTATTGACAAGGTCTTGCAATGACCGGACAAGGGGCAATGGGTTTGAAGTGGCAGAGGGGAGATTGAAAGTGGATGTTAGGAGGAAGTTGTTTGCAATGAGGGTGGTGAGACACTGACACAGGTTGCCCAGGGAGGTTGTGGCTGCTCCCTCCCTGGAGGTGTTCAAGGCCAGGTTGGAGGAGGCCTTGAGTGACCTGTGCTAGTGGGAGGTGTCCCTGCCTATGGCAGGGGGTTGGCACTGGATGATCCTTGAGGTCCCTTCCAACATTACCATTCTATGATTCTATGATCTTCTCAATGCTTATAAATACTCAAGATGTGAATGTCAGGAGAATGGGGACAGACTTTTCAGTGAAGCCCAGCAATGCCACATGAGGTAGCAGGGACAAACTTGAACACAGGAAGTTCCATCTAAGTATGAGGAGGAGCTCCTTTAAGGGTGGTAGAGCAATGGAACAGGCTGCCAGGAGAGGTGGTGCAGTTTCCACCTCTGGAGTCATTGCCAACCCACCTGAGGGCCATCTAGTGCAACCTGCTCTAGGTGACCCTGCTCTGGCAAGGGGTTTGGACTGGGTGATCTCCAGACATCCCTTCCAACAACTATCAGTCTGTGAACACCCAGCAGCATGGCAGCAGAACTTAGGAAGGGATCCAAGCCCAGCCTGGGACAAGCTGTGAGCCTCAGCAGGGCACAGCCACTTTCTGCATTTTGAGGCTTAAAATGGCCAAATTCCTCCAGCTGTGCTCAACTCATGTATTTAAGAGGCTGTAGACTAATTGTGACTGTAACTCTGCAGACTTGCAGGAGCTGTGTCACGATATTTATTCCCTGAAGTCGTATCACAGTTTGACCCTGTGTCTCTTTCCGCTCCTTGCCTCCCCTGACAGCGAGTTCCCATCTTTCTTGTTCCCTGCAGATACAATTAACTTCAAACAGTGCCTTATCATTAAATCAACCTACATTGAACCAGGCAGTTGCCTTAAAGAGACACTGCTCTGACTCTTTCTCCGCGTTTGCTCTGTTGCTGTATTGCTTCTTTGGGGAGAAATAAAGAGAAAGAGAGAGAGAGAGAGAGAGAGAAGGAGAAATAAAAGTTATTCACTGAAATGAAGGAAATGCTTTGTTGCTGCTTGCCATGCTTGGAGTTTCTGAGTTTCTTTGGCTTTAAGTGACATCTGTGTGTGTGTGACTGCCCCTAAAATGGCAGAAGAGCTCAGCTAATCACTAGCTTGGCATCTAACAGAGGTTAATGTTTGCAGACCTGTGTTGGATGTCTGAGATCAGAAATGGGAGCTGGTTTTTTCTCAGGCTCGGGTTGCAGGTCTGGCAAAATACCTGGAACTCTTCTCTGGGGTATTTATTTCAGTTGCCAGCTACAATAGCCTCACTCAAAACATGACTCACACCAAAATAATTCAGATTGCATCTTGTTTGTGCTAAAACAGACCTCTCTGCCCACCCCTCAAGTGCTCTGCTCAGTCATAAAGGAGTTGATTTGAGAGTCAAAGTAGCTCCAGCTCTCAGCTGGAGCTGAGGAGCAGTTGCTCTTTCCTTCACAAACCCCACATTTCAGAGGTTCATAACCAGGGTCTTCTAGTTGGCAGCTCAATCTATCACTCCCCAGCCATCTCTGAACTGGTCTAAAATCAGCAAAACTTGGATGCTGGAGGGATTTCCCCCCACTCTTTCTTTAAATATCCCCAAAGTTCAGTCCTCACCCAGGCAATCCCAGACTCATTACTCAGATTTTGGCTCAACTGCCTATAGAAGGGGGCAGTGGTTGCTCCCTCCCTGGAGGTGTTCAAGGCCAGGTTGGAGGAGGCCTTAGGTGACCTGTACGAGTGGGAGGTGTCCCTGCCTATGGCAGGGGGTTGGAACTGGATGACCTTTGAGATCCCTTCCAACCTTACCATTCTATGACTCTCTAGTTCTAGAGGTCTCTTTCAACCTCAATGATTCTATGATTCTAACATCCAGGTTTCTGATCATCAAGCTCCTGCTAAATGAGCTGATGATCTGGTTCAAAAATACCAGAGGGGGATTACATTAACTTTTAAATGTATCTGAGATAGGCACATTTTGCTTTCTCCCAATATTAGCAGTCCTTGAGTGCTGGATCTGTAGCAGACCTTATGTCTCTAAATGCATGTTGTCAAACAGTTTACTTGAGTCTCTGTTTTCTCTCTCATAAAATAAGTGTATTAGCCCATCTGGTGGGATTGGGCTGTGGAAAATTGATTAACTTCTTCAGATAAAAAACACTAGACTTGTGCAAAGTGGTTTTGTGAAGGCAGTAGGATCTGGATCCTTACCTGGCCAAAGGCTCTTTTGCATAGTTTGTGCCAGTGGATATTTCTCTTAAAACTAACCAAAGAAACAAACAAAAATTAACAAAACAAACAAAAATGAACAAAACAACCAAACAAATAAAAACACACCAAAAAAAAAAAAAAACCAAACCAAAACAAAAACCCCAAAGAAACAAAGGAAAAAAAAAAAACCCTTATCCCCTACTTATTTCCCTTCAAAAAACCAACCAAAAAAGCACTTAAATGCTGAACCTGAGATGAGCAGGAGAAACCTGTGGGCATGAACAGCTTGGCAGCAGGCACTGCTCCTCTCCTCAGTCCTTCCCAAGGCACCAAAGCTCAGCACCATGCTGTGAGCCACATCCTCTCCCAGCAGCCTGCAAGGTGAGGCAAAGGACACTGCCTCTGAAGTGCCACATCATTTTCCCAAGGTTCTTTATTTATCAGACATCTGCCTCTAATATAATTAATGTCACACTCTGCCACTGCTTCTGCAGAGGAAGGGGCTCAGTTGCCTGGTGGAGAAGCACTGAGCTGAGAGTCTCAGCACACAGGATGTTGAGATGCTCAGACATGT
>VWYK01026934.1:0-12711 GCA_013399775.1 Semnornis frantzii | reverse complement strand
AAAGGTGACACAGAAGTGGCTGGAGCAATATAGGAGAAAAGAAAAAAAAAAAAAAAAGAAGAAGAAAGGACTAAATCTGTGGCCAAAGCTGAAGATTGAATTCAGTTATCACAGCCTGATGCTCAGCTTACACTTCCTAAAAAACAAATCAGACAAACCTGTAGTCCTTAATGTGAATTTAAACACCCCTTGGGGACTGCTCTTTGGAATAAACTGGAGGGAGTGCATGAGTGGTTTTAAATTAAGAATGCAGTTTGGAACTAAAAAATGTGGGTTTGACTTCGGAATGAAGTTTGGAAGCAGAGCCTGAAATCACCTGCGGACAGAAGCGCCTTTGTGCCGTTCCTTGGAGGGCAGAGGGAGCTGGGCAGGGAGGACTGAGCTTTTCCTTCTTCTGCGCTTCCCAAATCCTACAGGAAACATCCCAAATCCACACAATGTTCCCGAGCACTACATTTTGCCTATGGATCTCCAAACGATCTGACAGATGTGTAAATTCACACCGAGCCAAGAACTGCCCCGGGACAATACAGCTGTGCGCGCTAAAGAGCGGTAAGTTATTCCAGCACAGACTCACGCACCAAAAAATGTCATTCTAACCACCTTCTGCTTCCAGGTGTACAGTCGCCTGAGGTCATTTGGGGCTGATTTCATGCTGTTGTGGTCAAGCTGACCCTGCTTTTACCCATTAAAAGCTGCAATGCAAAGAGGATGATTTGCTGCTGCTGCTTCTTTCTCCATTCCTCCNCCCTCCTTTTTTTTTTTATTCTTGCTAATAGAGTGAGTGTTTAACAGGCGATGCGAGGATGAGCAGATTTTCTTAAATGCCAAATGTTGATGGATACACACTGCAGATCCACTAGTATCATAGGCTGTAAATGTCACTTAGCCTCAAGAATTCCTCTGTCCAACACTGTTATAACAAGGTGCTTTTAAAATTGGAACAGGATTTACACCAGAGAGGTGTGAATCAAGGATACTTCCCCCCACCCCCTTCCAGTGATAGCTCATCAGCTTGTTACAGAAACCTGGCATGGTTTAGGCACAGCTAGATAGTTGCTCAAATCCACAGTTGCTCTTAGTGCTTTCAAAAGGAGTTATTACTGGATGTCCCCAAAGTAGCTTTGAGTATAAAAGACCAGTTTGTGATACTCTGACCAAAGTAGCCAAACAATCCGGAACATATTAATTACAGACAGAAAACAGATTGTTCCTAAAAATACAGCCCCACTCTGTCTTTTCATGGAAAAGCTGCTTCTGAGGAGGTGAAGCACACAAAAATTTGCTCTCCAAAGCAATGACAATGAACTATTAATAAGGGCAGAGTCAGCAGCAGTCACTCCTTTGCTCCAAAATACACTGGATGAAGTTATTAACCCCACATTAATCATTGGACAGAATCATAATGGAGTCACCTAACGGCTGAAAGATTACAAATTTGGAGATGTGATGAAGTGGAGAAAAACAGCTGGAAAGAAAAATAAGAGGTATCTTAAATGAATTTGCAGTAACTCTTACTTCAAATCAAAAACTTTGGTTTTCCACACACCCTATGTCAAAAGATACTCGGAGAAGAAGTGACAATTTCAGGCATTTGGGATAGAGAGAGGGGCAAGAGAGAGAAGAGGAAACATATCCCAGTGGTAAAAGCATCAGGCAAGAAATCATCAGCCTCCTCCTTGCTGTGCTACCTTCACTCCATCTGCAAATTGTCCAGGGAGTTGGACTGATGATGATTTCTTGCCCTTGAGAATCTAACTGGGGATCCAGTTCATTAAAGCTTGTAAATCATGGTTAAATAGACAAGTGACCAAGCAGTAACTGTAGTACTGTAGTGCAGGACTAGACAGTCCACAACATATTTTTTCTTTCCCTCCAGTTCCTCAGAAGGCATTTTAATAAAGATCTCTGAATTTGCAAGTCCTAAGGCTTATAGAGTCAAGAGTGAGGTAGTGAGACACTACTGCTCAGAGTTCCTGTCCTTTACTGACAGTGGTTATCTCAGCCATCCCCACATCCACTGAGTTAATGGTGCCAGAAACAGCCCCCAGGTGGGTCCTTCTTGAGGGATTAGATGCTTACAGAGACTACGAACAGCACAGGCTCCTGGGATGCCTCTCTAGCACAATACCAGGGATCCCAACAGAAATCTGGCCATGCTCAGGATGGATGTGTTCTAAGGACATGTGGACTCACAGCCCAGAACCACCCATGTCCTGGGATGCATCCCCAGCAACTTGGGCAGCAGGTGGAGGGAGGGAATTCTGGCCCCTGCCCTGCTCTGGTGAGGCCCTCACCTTAAGTGCTGGGTCCAGATCTGGAGTCTTCACTACAGGGGAGTCATGGACCTGTTGGAATGAGTCTAGAGGAGTCCACAACAATGATCCAATGGAACCCTTCTGCTGTGAGGACAGACTGAGAGAGCCTCAAGAAGAGAAGGCTCCAGGGAGACCTTCTCATGATCTTTTAGCACTTAAAGAGGGTGATGAGAAAGATGAGGAAGGACTTTTCATCAGGTGGTATCTTCTTAGGACAAGGAACAACAGTTTAAACTAAGAGAAGGGAGACAGTCTAGATAAGAGGAAGCCATTACAACAAAGATGGTGAAAAGCTGGCAGAAGTTGTCTGGAGGGGTGATGGATGCCCAACAACTGGAACTGCTCCAGGTCAGGTTGGATGGAGCTCTGAACACTATGATCTAGGGGCAGATGTCCCTGATGGCTGCAAGGGGGTTAGACTAGAAGGCTTTTAATGTCCCTTACAACAAAAAACATTCTATGACTCTGTGATACAGAGTTTCCTTTTCTCTTTAGTGTGTACTGAACATTCCTGCTTCAAATCTTTTTCCATCCAGTGATTACCTGGAGACAACTGAGACCAATTTGCTTCTGGATTTGCAGAGTCAACTGACTGAAGCAACACCATGAAAGTGATTGAAAATCTCATCCATTTCAACACAGCAGTAAACTGGAAGATTGATACCAAAGAGCCAACTGTATACAGCTTTGTTCAGCTACTCTCCATGCCAAGCCACCTCCCGAGGAACTGGACAGCACATGCCATGCCAAAGCATTTCACTGGCACGGTGGCATGTGGCATAAAGCAGCACTGAACACACAGCAACACACACACACACACACACACAAACCCTTTAAGTCCAGAATGCTTTTCAACACAAGGTTAAAAGTTGCATTTGCCTTGCTTTGACCTACAAAGCACATCATTGCTCATGTCAGTTTGTGGGCTTCTTCCCCTAAAACCTGATGCAGAAGTAGTGAAGGTGGTGCAGTTCAATAAGATCATAAATGTTTTTGAATGGCCTAAAGTGATGCTCAGATAACAGCACAAAAACTGCATTCCAAGAGGAAAGCCACAGATGGGAGTAAAAATCCCCACAGATTATCCTCAAATATTCTGGAGGATCTCTCTTGGGATCCTCACATAAACAAACCAGAGCTCCACTGTGACTATTCAAAAAGGAATTTTAAAGGTTGAAGAGTCTCCAATCATATTTTTATGAATAGCTTTCTCTATTGATCATCTGTCTGTATTTAATGCACAAGAATTTCTTCACTGAGATTTTTACGCTCTAAAATACTTCACATTTTAGCATAAATTCATGTTTAGAACTACATTGCGGGCAGGTGTTTTGTTGAAGGACTGAGAGTGAATTTCTCCATCAGATATTGAGGCCCCTTTGTGATTCAGGAGCACTACTCCCTAACCTCAGATATCTAACCTGGGCACCTTCTGCTCCCCACACTGACAGCAGAGCAGGTCTCTGTTCTCTCTTACCTCTGCCTTCTCTTACTGCCTGTTTATCCCCTAAACCATTTAAATCCTTATGTCTGTCCACATGGCCTTCCTGATCCCCCTCGGGCATCTGTTAGCAAACCAGTCCAAAATTCCCCTTGTGTTCTTTGCCTTTGCCAGGTTTCCATACCCTATATCGAGATGAGTAAATTTTAACTGAGGAGATATCATCTCAGAGCAATTAACATCTTTTGGGGTTACCCAAGAGAAGCTCCCATCCTTGCAGCACCCTTCTGCACTTCACCCTTGGTTGACTGTTGTCCCCTGAGCACTTCACGGGTCTCGTTCCTTTGCTGCGCTCAGCCAAACTTCTCAACCCTTGTCAGGGTCAAATTCTGTCACCTTTGGGATTTGAATCATTATTCTCTCCAGTGCCAACTCCTTTCAAAGGAAACAAATACATTGTACAAAGGAGAGAATGAAGAAGAACACCCTGCTTTTGATTTTATTGATATATACCAATGTAAACAACTTCAAGGACTGCTGCTCAGTGAAAATGTTCCTTGTCTGCTCTTTTTTTTTTACACATACAGTTTCAGGCTTTGTGAACATTTTGAATCAGTTTTCATCTCTGAGAGCAGAAAACTAAAAATGAGAGTGCTAGGTGACCTGTAGAATTTTCTACAGATGGAGAAAAATGTGATAATGGACCTCACAGGCTGAGATAACTGACTCAGGTTTCCTCAATTAGACAGAGCCTGGTGTTAACACTTGTTCCCTAATCCCAAACCCAAAGTAGGTTTTGCCCATGATAGCAATCCATAATAAATGTTTAAACAATCTATGAGATTTCCAAAGTCCAGGAAAACCTCTCCAACGAGTTTCATCTCTGAGCACCTCCTCAACCTGGGACAAGACCTCCTGTAAATGATTAACAGCAGCCCTCATTTCGTTGCTCTCATCTTCTGCTGGGCCACATGCTCCACTTGCTCTGGTGACAGAAGGAAGCCAAGCAGTAGGAATTGGGTCTGTTGTAGTTTACAATGTCTTTTAGCATGGTGACAGTAAAACCAAGAGTAGCTTTTCTAAACCAGAGTCACATTTACATATGTATTGATGCCTTTCCCTTTTGTTAATGCAACCTCAGGAGCCTCACACTACAAAAATCTGCTTTTTAGGAGGTGTATTTACTCACTGGGATGCCACCAATGTCATTTTAAACTCTTTTTTCCAGCGTGCCAAAACATATCTGACAAATTTTGTACCTTATTTCCAAAGGATTTGGTGTTTTCCTGTGCTGGTTTCTTCAAACACAGAGCAGATTCACTTACTTCTGAAGTTCAGCAATCTCTAGCTCAGCACATTGTTAACCCTTTCACAGCACAGGCCAAGGCACTATTGCTTTGCACTGGAAGTGGAAAAGAATAAAAAAATATTATTTCCAATTAAAATTGCACTGAAAATGAATGCAAGAAAAATTTAATTACCCAAATTGGACTTTGGCTAGGACATAAAGGCTAACACACATACAGTATGCTAAAGAGGCATAGTCCCCATAATGGCTATATTTAATATTTTATATGTGACCTAAGGTTAAATCTGATCTGCTATAGATCAATTATAAACCACCAACATAGCCCTGAAAAGGAAGAAAACAAGTAGCTTTCCAGTGGAGCTGAAGAATGTTACAGAACATCAAAGACCTTGCCCTTTTCCTGCTCATATAGAAATCAGGTGCTGATGGGAAAAAAAGCTCTCATGATCACCAAGTAATGAAGCAGTAACCAGCATGGCAGTCATCTTCTCTGCTGTCTCATGGTGTTGTGGTCTCTTTGTCAGTGTTGGAGAGACAGGGTCAAAAAGAAAAAAAAAAAAAAAAAAAAAAAAAAAAANAGAAAAAAAAAAAAAAAAAAAAAAGAAAAAAAAAAAAAAAGACTGACTTGTCAGCCCAATAGAGAATCATAGAATGGTAAGGTTGGAAGGGACCTCAAGGATCATCCAGTTCCAACCCCCTGCCATAGGCAGGGACACCTCCCACTAGCACAGGTCACTCAAGGCCTCCTCCACCCTGGCCTTGAACCCCTCCAGGGAGGGAGCAGCCACAACCTCCCTGGGTAACCTGTGCCAGTGTCCCACCACCCTCACTGTAAAGAACTTCCTCTTGACATCTAGTCTAAATCTCCCCTCTGCCAGTTCAAACCCATTGCTCCTTGTCCTGGCATTCCCAGACCCTGTCAATAGTCCCTCCTCAGCCTTCCTGGAGCCCCTTCAGATCCTGGAAGGCTACTCCAAGGTCTCCTGGAAGCCTTCTCTTCTGCAGGCTGAAGAGCCAGGCTAAAGATGGTTTGGGGTAGATAGAAATGACTTAATGGAAGGCTGGTCGATTTCTCCTTGAGAATAATTTTCTTCCCCAAAAATGCATTCTTGCTTTGTGGATCTGATTGTTAGTTGAGCCACATCATCAAAGGTTGAGTGTTGCTTCATTGTTGAAAACACAACAAAGTTCTTTGCTGTGAAGGTGGTGAGACACTGGAATGGATTGCCCAGAGAAGTTGTGGATGCTTCATCCTTGGAAGTGTTTAAGATCAGGCTGGATGAGGCTTTGAACGACCTGGTCTAGTGAGAGGTGCTGCTGCCTATGGCAGAGGGGTTAGAACTTGGTGATCTACTGTGTCCAGTTCTGGACCCCCCAGTTCAAGAGGGACATAGAACTACTGGAGAGAGTCCAGCACGGAGCCACAAAGATGATGAAGGGAATGGAACAACTGTCTTAGGAGGAGAGCCTGAGGGAGTTGGGGCTGTGCTTCTGGGAGAGGAGACTGAGAGGTGACCTCAGCAATGGTTATCAATATGTAAAAGTGAGTGGCAGGAGGCTGCAGCCAGGCTCTGCTGGGTGATGCCCAGTGACAGGACAAGGGGCAATGGGTGGAAACTGAGGCATAGGAAGTTTCATGTAAACATGAGGAGGACTTTTTTCCCTGTGAGAGTGACAGAGCACTGGAACAGGCTGCCCAGGGGGGTGGTGGAGTCTCCCTCTCTGGAGATATTCAAAACCCACTTGGACATGTTCCTGTGTGATCTGGTCTAGGAGATCCTGCTCTGGACTAGATGAGCTTTGGAGGCCCCTTCCAGCCCCTGACATTCTGTGACTCTGTGATCATTAAGGTCTCTCCCAACTCAAGGCAGTCTATGATTCTATGACATCCTAAGAGGAAATATTTCAATATATCTTTATCCGTTCAATTCCATGAGGAGAACCATTTTTCTCTTCAAGAAACAAAACCTGAGGCAGATTTTGTTACCTATATCCTACTCTCCTTGAACTGAATGTTTGTTTTGTTTTTTTTTTTCAGGGGTCCACTAAAGTCATCATAGAAGAAATCATGGCACTTGCAGAGAAGTTCACATGAAAGAGTTAATGCAGTTGCAGCCACCAGACGCAAACACGAATCTTCGCAGGTCCTGCTGTAATGTGGCTCCCCTGATTGCCTCAAAAAGACAAATTTCTGTTACAACACGGAAAGATTATAAACTAAATTCACCAGAGTCCCGTTGTGCCTTAGCTAGAGAATAGGATTCCTGTATTAAGTGCTTTTAATTTCAGTGCCTGGGAGCTGCTTTAAAACCAACTGCTAATTTGCGGCTCCGTAGCAGTCGTGCTCTCATTGCTGCAATCAGAAGCAGAACTTCTTTAATGTGCCTCTTCTCACACCACTTTGCCCAGGGACAAGCCTGGGCAGCTCTCCACCTGTCCTGGCAAATAAATCAGCTGTGTGAAGCCTCTGACAGGTGAATTTGTCAAGCCTTGATATACTCCTGATACCAGTAAAATTCTCCTGTGACAGGTGATGCTCAACCTGGTTTTACTTCCAGCTCCCTGACCTGTCTCTCCTCTCTCCCAGGGTCACCATCACCCTTCTTTTCAGCAACATGCCCATGGGATACTGACCCTCAGGAACCTAAAACTTCAGAGCCATGAACCAGCTGAGAGGGCTCTTGTGAAATATATAATTAGGAAATGGGAAGGGACCTTCAGAAGGGATCTTTGAGGACCATCTAGTCCAGCACATCCAGAGCAGGTTGCCCACGATCACAACATCCAAGTTGGTTTTGGATCTTTCCAGAGAATGAGACTCTAAAACATCTCCAGTCAGCCTGTTCCAGTGCTTTGCCACTCTCATAGAATCACAGAATGGTAAGGTTGGAAGGGACATCAAAGATCATCTAGTTCCAGCTCCCTGCCCCCTCCTTTCTCAAAGGAAAGTTTTTCCTCACATTCAAATGGAATCTCATGAGTTTCAATTTGTGTCTATTGCTCCTTTTCTTATCACTGGGCACCACTGAGAAGACTCTGACCCCATCCTCTTGCCCTCCACTCACTGGATTTGGATAAGCATTGGTCAGATCAAAGTGTTTGATGGCATTGCTCCCTGTCCTGCAGACTCACACAGGACCATGAGCCCTGCATCACCTCTGCCACCACCTCTCCCCACACCTTCTCCCTGCAACTGGGAGCTCTGCAGAGCAGAATGAACTGATCCACCTTTCCCATCACCAACTCACAAAAATAGCAGATGGTTGTCCTAGGTCCTGACCACAATGAAATACTTGAAAAACATCCAATTGACCAAATACTGAAAAACTTCCTGTGGGGAACATCAAAGACATTTCAAGCGGATGTGGTCCTTTGCTCCTCTGCATCCTCTCAACCAAAAAAAATGTCACAACATTGTTGAAGGTTACATGATGTAATCTGGCACAAGGTGGCAAACACTAAAGGCCTGGGGAAAAGAAAAAAAGAATCTTGAAGTTCAGTACTCAGTAGTAGATATTTCACCAGGATTTATTATGGCAGGTGGAAGTAGGGTAGATGACAATGACCTGCAAACCATAAACTTGTAGGTATACTTTTTTTCTCCTGTGGAAGTGAATTATTTTCAGGTAGTTTAACATATCCCTGATTGTAATTACTACACAGACCAAGATCACCCTGAACATTTGACCCAAGTAGCTCCATTTCTTTGTTTAAGAACAGATTTACTTGAGGCTGGTGCAATATGTGAAAGGAGTTCAGCTCCACTGCTGGGAACAAAAGTGGAATATTAATTAATTATCCTCTTTTCTTTAAATTACTATTGTATCAGAAGATTAAAGTGGGGCATTTTTCTGTGTCAGGAATTGCTTTTTAAAAATGCATCTTTACAATAAAAAAAAAAATGGAAAAAGAAATCATTCTTCTTCACATTGAAACCAGCATAAAATATTACCCCAAAAGACCCGGGCTGATTTCTTTATAAATGAGCACAACGTTAGAACCATGGCAAAGGCAAATTGGCCTACAAGAAAACTGACAGCTTTATAGCCCCTGCCTCTGATTGAAATGTTGGGAAATCTCTTGGCAATTCTCCCAGACATCCAGGTAGAACAGTGAGTTCACTGATTATGTTAACTAAAACAATCTGCCTTTGCACAAACGCACCTCGAGCCCAGCCAACTGTGAAGGCTTATCAATGTGCCAGCCCAAGAAAAAGACCTGTTTACCTGTGCAAAGCAGCTAAACGACAGGGCTCTGAAAACAAAGCAAGGGTATCAGTGTGCAGGAGGCCTTTTTACTGCTTTATTTTTTTAATATGTAGCCTAAAATGAAGGCAGTGAGCCCTCGGTGGGACTGTGTGGGTGTTAAACGGGAGCGCGATTCCAGCTGACGTCTTCGAATGCTGGTAGTAATCATTAATAACAAGAAACACCATCCTAAGGAGCAGGGTGTTAAAACACATACAGACAGGGAGAATAAACTTATTTCTGGGAGAAAGAAGCTCATCATAGTCCTCATTTGTTATCTTTCCACCCAGCCTCAGTGCAGAGGAAGCGTCGCCAGGACATGGGTGTCCTGCTCACGGGGCAAAGAAGGGAATTGTTTATGTTTTCTAAGGGGGGAAAAAATGAGAGCCATAATAAACCTAAACAATAAAGATTACAAAAAGAAACAACACTGTTAAGTGGCAATCTTTTGAGGTGAATGCATAGCCGAATGTTATTTTAAACAGCACATAACCCAGGGAATTATGATGTTGTTTACACAGTCCTGTCTCTTGGAATCTGTATATGTTTAGAGTCTGGTTTGTTATATGTCTTGGTTAAGCTCTCCAATATGTCTGTCTTCTGAAAAAAAAAATAAAAAACAAAGAACCCTATGCTGTGGTAGAAGTTAGCTCCAGCAAGCTAAAAACATGGAGAAAGTACCTAAAGTAATGTCCCTTTCCCCAGAGATGCCCTTGGTAGCAGTCGGTAATGCAATCAGATATCTGGGGTTATTTTGCTTGCCTGCCAAAACATCACTCACGTCTATTAAAGCATCCTGAAAAACACCATTACATCAATTCCAGCAACGGCATAATTATTCTTCTTTCTGGAATGTCTTCTGATGTGAGTCACTCTGCCGGCGTGGGATTTCACTGGAAAGAGGCTGTAGGAATGTCCCAGAGGCTGCAGGGTGGGGTGGAGGCCGGTGGCAAGATGCTCTCACCCACTGCTCAGAGGGTGCCCAGGATGGTGGCAGGGTGCGCCGTGCGCTGACGCTCCACTCAATGCTTAGACACAACCTCCTTTCCCAAAGACATGGAACCCTGACATGTTTCTTCTGCACTGTTGGAGAGAGTCCAGAGGAGGGCCATAAAGATGATCCAAGAGCTGGAACACCTCTGCTATGAGGACAGGCTGAAGGAGCTGGGGTTGTTCAGCCTGCAGAAGACCTCAGAGCTGCCTTCCACTACCTGAAAGGATCCTATAGGAAGGCTGCAGAGGGACTTTCCATGAAGGGGTCTAAAGAGAGGACAAGGGGGAATGGTTTGAAGCTGAGGGAGAGCAGAGCTAGACTGGATCTTAGGGAGGTCCTCAGTATGAGAGTGGTGAGAGTCTGGAATTAACTGCCTATGGAGGTTGTGGATGCCTCCTCCCTTGGGAGGGTGTTGAAGGCCAGGCTGGATGAGACTTTAAGCAGCTGAGTCCAGCTGAGATGTTTCCCTGCCCACGGTGAGGAGGTTGGAGCAGACGATCCCTAAGGTCCCTTCCAACCCAAGCCATTCTGTTTATTTTATATATCTAATTTTGAAAAAGAACATCTTTGCAAAGGCCAGTGGCAAGTACATCTTTACAGAATAACTTGGGTTTCACCTTAAAAATGCAAGCAGTGAGCTTCTAGGAAGCAGAAGGTTTGGTTAGAGTGGTTTATGTATTAATGAGCACGGCTGTGCACTGCGAGTCACTCAGACTGCGGTTATCTTAGGACTTTCACGTAGGCAATGCCAACCACACCTCCTCAACCCACTGTAATATGCCACTGGGACTGTAGTTTGTGCATCTTTAGGGACAGGAAGATTATCTTGGTCCTCTGTTTGGAGAGTTAACAAAAATATGCATCCATAAAATCTGTGTGAGAAATTCTGGTTTGGATTACACTAGTGTAAAATCCCAGTTCCTTTGATGTCAATGGATCATCTAGCTCAACACTCACACAACAGAGGAGAATTTGGCCTTCTGCCTTCTCCTTTAATCTCTCTAACAGAGAAGTTGGACTTGATGAAATTCTGCTTCCTGGTAGGAGTAATACTGGTTACAATAATGCAGTATTAATTCTGTGTTTTAGAAGAATAAAGAGCATTTGACACTATCAGTAAATAAGCATCTAGATGAAAAGTGGTCTTTAAAAGAGCTACACGTAGATGTTTTCTTTTACCAGGAATGCAAAAATGGACAAGTGCCACTGCTGAAAAATAAGGCACAGTTTTTGCTGTTTTGCAAGAACATCCAAACTGTTCCTACCTGGAGTACAGTTCTGGAGCTCCCCACACAAGAAGGACATGCAGCTGTTGGAGCCAGTCCAGAGGAGGCCACCGAGATGCTGAGAGGGCTGCAGCAGCTCTGCTATGAGGACAGGCTGAGAGAGTTGGGGCTCTGCAGTCTGGAGAGGAGAAGGCTTCCAGGAGACCTTGAAGTAGCTTTCCAGTACCTGGAGGAGGCTAGAGGAGGGTTGGGGAGGGTCTATTGACAAGGTCTTGTAATGACAGGATGAGGAGTGATCGGTGTGAACTGGCAGAGGGGAGATTGAAACTGGATGTTAGGAAGAAGATGTTTGCAGTGAGGGTGGTGAGACACTGGCACAGGTTGCCCAGGGAGTATTTATGTCATCCACAACCTCCTTGGAGGTGTTCAAGGCCAGGTTGGATGAGACCTTGAGTGACCTGTGCTAGTGGGAGGTGTCCCTGCCTATGGCAGGGGGTTGGAACTAGGTGATCTTTGAGATCTCTTCCAGCCTAAACCATTCTATGAGTCTCTCGCTCCATGAAGCTGTGACACAAAGAGGAAGCTTGTGATGAATACCTGGACTCATTGAAACCAGGCAAACTCCCAGCAACATGAACCTTTGTGTCTTTCAAGCTGTGTTCTGCTTGCTAAACACCACACAGTCCACACCAGTGATAAAATAAACCATTTACTCAACCATCAAGTGGATCCTGATGTCACAGTTAACATGACAATATGGGAAAAGTTCTTGGAACAGTCCCTTTGAACATCCTTACACAAGGAAAAGAAATTGAGATGGAAATGCTGATTAGCTATTTGCACCACTGTCCTAGAAATGAGGACAAATTCCTCTTCAGCTGTTGGGTTGTTTTTTTGATGTTGCTTATGAGGAAAAAAAAAAAAAAAGCACTTTTAAAATTTCAGTCCTACATTCAAGAAAATTCAGTAACAAATCAAAAAGAGAACTCTGTGAAGGAAAAGGAAAAAAAAAAAAAAGGAAAGAAAAGAAAGAAAAAGAAAAAAATAAAAAGAAGTGTTCTCCTTACCAGATTAATATTAACAGGATATCTTCATTAGCAAACTAGTCAAGCTGCAGTGTCACCAGGTTGCATGTGAGGACACTGGGCCATTTCACAGAGAGCAGAGAAAAATGGC
>VWYK01026928.1:0-16443 GCA_013399775.1 Semnornis frantzii | reverse complement strand
AAATAAAATTGCTGGCATGTGACTTCATTGATTCTTTTGGCTTCAATAACTTTGCTTCTTAAACCACCGTTACTCCCCATTCCCTTGACTCAACATCAGAAGCTTGTTTTCCTGGTACCTCACCTGGGCTTAGCAATAAATGTGTGTAGCAGTGGACTCACACAACTTGACCTTGTGCTTTGCTGCATGTCTGCAAGCTTTTTATGTTGGCTAAACCAGCCAAAGTCAACTTTACAAGGTCCATAGCCATGTGTGGCTGCAAGCCTGAGCAGTACCAAGCCCTTTCCTTTTGCAGAGAGGCAAAAATAAGTGATGTTCGAAGAGTGGGTTTGTTCTTTGCCAGGTTAGCTGGTGAGATTTCAGCTCCCTTTGCATTTTCTCAGTTGAATTGCTTGCCCTGGGTTAATATTTGTGAGATAAGTACATAAAATATACAGATTTGTGTTTTGCATGAAACACAAAGCTCCCTGGTATCCAGTGATAGAATGAGAGGAGATGACCTCAAATTGTGCAAGGGGAGGTTTAGATTGGGTGTTAGGAAGCATTTCTTCTCTGAAAGAGTGGTCAGACATTTGAATGGGCCACCCAGGAAGGTGATGGGGTCACCATCCCTGGAGGTGTTCAAGAAACCTGTGGGCATGGCATTGAGGGCATGGTTTAATGACCACAGTGCTGTTGGGTTGATGGTTGAACTCAATTGTCTTAGAGGGCTTTTCCAACCCAAACAATTCTATGGTTCTATGAAATTTACTAATTTTAGGATGTTTCTTTGCAGCCTGAGAGGATTTCAGGAGAACAGTATGGAATTCATTCAGATGTCTGGAGTCTGGGGATTTCCTTCATGGAGGTATGCAAATATCTGTCATTTTCAGGTGCATATTGCCACAATCAAATCTTAATTTGAAGACATTTTAATGCAGTATTTGTGTATTCTTCTTTATGTGCATGCTTTTAATTATTGCTACTTTTTTGGGCTGGATTTAGAATGGATTTATTCTTACTCTGTTGTTTGGTGACATCTTCTGTACAACCCAGTAACACTCTTAAATAATAAAACCTCTAACAAAACTCCATATGAGGGTAAAAAGTAGAGCTGCTGATGGAACAAGAAGGGAATGGCCTGAAGCTGCACATGGGAAGATTTAGTTTGGACACTAGGAATAATTTTTTCACTGAAAGGGTTGTCAGACAGTGGAACAAGCTGTTCAGGGAGGTGGTTGAGTCACCTAGGCCTGGATTTGTTTATAAACTGTGTAGATCTGGTGGTTGGGGATATGGCTTAATGGTGGACTTTGTAGAATAGGGTTAATGGTTAAACTTGATGATCTTGAAGGTCTTTTCCAACCTAAATGATGCTATGCCTCTTCATCCTTTCAACCCCTCTGATGCTGAAGATGATGTTAGGAGGAAGTTGTTTGCAGTGAGGGTGGTGAGACACTGGCACAGGTTGCCCAGGGAGGTCGTGGCTGCTCCCTCCCTGGAGGTGTTCAAGGCCAGGTTGGAGGAGGCCTTGAGTGACCTGTACTAGTGGGAGGTGTCCCTGCCTTTGGCAGGGGGTTGGAACTGGATGACCCTTGAGATCCCTTCCAACCTAACCATTCTATGATATTTCTGTATCACATCTTCATGGGCCAGGACAAGAGAAAGACTTATCAAAATGAAGCAGATCAAAGAAAATGTGGTTATAAATGTGGCCATTCAGGAGAAACCATGGTTTCTGCAGGTTTAGTCAGAGTAAGGTCCCTTTTGGTTCTGGAAAAAGGTGTCTTTTTTTTTTTTTCCAGCTTGGGGTTCATCAGATGTTTGAAGAAATGTGAATTTCAGTGACTCAATAAAAATGGATTAATACTTATAGGAAAGATAATATAGAGTGTGTAAGTTGAGTAGAAATGCCTGTGTTGTGGTAGCATCTTGTCTAGTAAGATCAAATCTGGCTTGGTCTTGTCTGGGAAATGGGACAGGTCTGGTGATGATATCAGGGTATGTCCAAACAGCCTTCTTCATGCTGGCCACAAACAAACCACAGCTGGAAACCCTTATAGCCTTAGTAGCTCAAGCAATAAACTCTCAGGAGACGACTTCAGCTAAAAGGTGGTTCCATGAAACAGCCTCCATCTGCTTGGGCCAGTTGTTTGTTCCTATAAGAACAGGCTCTCCAGGGGAGTGATTGAATTGCCATCTCTGGAGGTGCTTAAAAGCTGCAGAGACGTGGTGCTGAGTGACACAGTTTAGCATCAGGCTTGGCAGAGTTGTAGAATATTTGGAGTCCATGATCTTAAAAGTCTTTTCCAACCAAAATGATCTGATTTGAAGGATGAATTTCACATTAATACTAACCAGCTCAGAGGGCTGGAGCATCTCTTCTATGAGGACAGACTGGAAGAGTTGGGGCTGCTCAGTCTGGAGAAGAGGAGACTCCAAGGTGACCTTATGGTTGCCTTCCAGTATCTGAAGGGGGCCTACAAAAAAGCTGGGGAGGGACTTTTTTATGCTATCAGGTAGTGACAGGACTAGGGGAAACAGAGCAAAGCTGGAGGTGAGGAGATTCAGATGGTGTGACAAGGAAGTTCTTCACCTTGAGAGTGGTGAGAGCCTGGCATGGGTTGCCCAGGGAGGTGGTTGAGGCCCCATCCCTGGAGGCATTTAAGGCCAGGCTGGATGAGGCTCTGGCCAACCTGATCTAGGGTGGGGTGTCCCTGCCCATGGCAGGGGGGTTGGAACTGTATGATCCTTCTGCTCCCTAACCGATTCTATGATTCTATAACCAATGTTAGAAAAACTCTTTTAATTTACATTTATTCTCCTCTTTTAAACCTTCTCAACTCCTTTTATGTCCCACTCTCACTTTCCCACCACTGTTTTCTGAACCAGATGTACAGAAACCAATTTGGTGCCATGTGCTTTGTTAATTGGTATGTCATCTGGTCCTCCGAGACCTCTCCTCAACACGATCGCTGCTTTATTGAAGTGGTTTGAGTGATGTGTTAAATGATGAAAGCAAGGACAGTGGCTTAGAAAAATGTCTCCAAGAAGGTGAAGATGATGCCCAAAGAGCCACACAAGGTCACTGTCATTAAGGTAACACTGTATTGACAGGGGGATTGGGAGTGGAGACACCCAGGTTCTTGTTGAGGAAACTGTTAAAAAAGGAAGTGAGCATTCGCCGGAGGAATTTCAAGTCCTCTCTGTTTACTAGGGAAATACTCCAGCCTTACAACTTTGTGCTGTTAGAGCATGTTAATTTAAAATAAATCCCATCTGGGACCAAGTTAGCCAAGGCTGCTCTGACATATAAGAACATAAAATAGCAGCTAAGTAAATCTTCTCTAATGTTCTTCTGAGCCTTTACAATGTCTTTAATTTCTTTACTGCAAAGCTATGTGTGATGAGCCACCTAAGTACTGATTCTGGAGGTGAAGAAAACTGTCCCAAAGAACTTGTTAGCAGAGTGTGATGAGTATAAGGTCCCACCTAAGGTTCATGAGGTGGAGAGCATTCATGTTGCTTTTGAAGTAAGAGATGACTGAGGGTACTCAGTCTTCCCTTGGCCAAAAGAGAAAGAGAAAATGTCGCTATCTACCTCATTATTATTGTTATTAATGGTGGTAGTAGTAGTATATTTTTTTATTATTATTAACTATAGACTTGAGGCTGAGAGGATGGGAAGAGGCTTGATAGAAAATGATCTGATGATGCTGGTTGACGGCCAGCTGAACGTAAGCCAGCGGTGGGCTCAGTTGGCCCAGAAGGCCAACAGCATCCTGGCCTGGACCAGCAAGAGCATGTCCAGCAGGAGGAGGGAAGTGATCATGCCTCTCTACTGGGCACTGGTGAGGTTACCTCAAATTCTATGTTCAGTTTTGGGCCACTCCCTGTAAGAAGGACATTGGCATGCTGGAGCATGTCCGGAGAAGAGCTGGTGAGGAGTCTGGAGAGGAGCTGAGGGAACTTTGATTGTTTGGTCTGAAGGGAGGAGGCTGAGGGGAGACTTCATTGCTCTCTACAACTTTCCTTCTTGTAAGGGTAGTCAGGTATTGGAAGATGCTGTCTAGAGAGGTGGTGAAGTCACTATCCCTGGGGCTGTTCAAGAAACCATGGGGACATGGTTTAATGGCTATAGAGATGTTGGGTCAAAAGTTGGACTTAATGATCTTAGAAATCTTTCCAACTGAAACAATTCTGTGATTCTGTTATTACCAGCATTTTCATTATTATTCTTGTGTTTTTTGGAGTTTGCATTTCTTCAGGATTTTTTGGGGAGCAAACTAAGTTTAAGTCTGTAAAACTATTTAATCATCACAAACAGTTTGTGTGTTTCCATGAGGCTTTTAGGTGTTTTATTGAAACGCTCACAGGTTGACAAAGCAGGTTCAATTTAAACTGATGACATTCCTGTCACCACACTGCAGATGGTGTCAGCATTTTCATTTAGAAAAGCTGTTTTTCAAGGGTTTATAACTCAGCCATAAATACACTCTGGGCTGGCTGGGCTGAGGCTGAGTGCTCTGTGTGCTCTGTAACTGATCCAGGCTCTCTCCAAGAGCTGTACCCTGCTCAGGAGGATAGATTAAATGCCCTTGTTGCTCTCCAAAATGACTGTAAACCTACTTTGCAAGGCAACATGAAGTTCGAAGCATCCAAAAGAATGTAAAATACATCCTGTTGGTTCTTGATAACATTCTTCTCTGGTGGTGCTTGATTTTGGAGGTTTGAGGAGTAGATATGCCTTTAACTGAGGCACTTCTCTTAGGATGAAACTACTGTAAGAGACCAGAATCATAGAATCACAGAATGATTTGAATTAGGAGGGACCTTAAAGATCATCTAGTTCCAAGCTGCTTTCCATGGCTGCAGAAGCAGGGTGAGAGGAATGATGGTTGGACTCCATAGGGCTGGTGTATTGTCAAGTCATCCTGCCTCCAGAATGGGTTGCTTCTTGGTTTTCCTCTGGATTTTACCACCTCAAGGATGCCTTCTCAGGAGCAATGACATGCTCTAAAGGTGATACTGAGGATGTCTGCATCTCATGAAGAGATGACAGAGAAGGGAGTTTTGGGAAGGGAAAGGAATAGAGTTGTGATCCATGTTGTTCCTTGAGGGAAAATATTTCATATGGGAAGGGATCGCTCAGGGTCACCTAGTCCAGCCCCCCTGCAGTCAGCAGGGACATCTGCAACTAGAACAGGTTGTTCAGAGCCCCAACCAACCTGCCCTACAATGGTTCCAGGGATGATGCATCTCCCACCACTCAAGGCAGCCTGGGCCAGGGTCTTACTACCTTGGATGTAAAAAGTTCCTTCCGTATAGGAATTGACTTCCAGATCTTTGCCAGAAGATCCAGAGCTGCAGATAGACTGAGTATTGGACTGTATTGAAATGCAGGAAATCAAAATGATTTTCTTGTGCCACAAACCAAGTATGGTTTGGAAGCAGAACGTGAACAGTGTGCCTGACTAACGGTACCTTTCTGCACCTTCTAATTTTAAGTCTTCAGTCACCAGAGTCCTCTGCTGTCTGTATATTTGTGAGAGCTGTCAAGGGTTGCTGGTTGTTCTTGACTTTTCCAGTAGGTGCTTCTTGGAGCAATGTTCCAAGCAGGCATGTGACAGAGTTTCTGCAGTTGTGTGTGTTCCCACAGACAGGAACACCAATATGCACCCAGCGAACACCTTTCCATCATGTACTGTAGCCTTCCAGTATCTGAAGGGAGCCTTGTAATGACAGGACAAGGGGCAATGGGTTTAAACTGGCAGAGGGGAGATTTAAACTGGATGTTAGGAGGAAGTTCTTTCCAGTGAGGGTGGTGAGACACTGGCACAGGTTGCCCAGGGAGGTTGTGGCTGCTCCCTCCCTGGAGGTGTTCAAGGCCAGGCTGGAGGAGGCCTTGAGTGCCCTGTACTAGTGGGAGGTGTCCCTGCCTATGGCAGGGCGTTGGAACTAGATGATCCTTGAGGTCCCTTCCAACCTTACCATTCTATGATTCTATGATTTCAAGCACACAGGCATTTCTTCTGAGCAAGGCTAACACTCATTGCATCCAGTGTCAGCTTTATGGAGTCTTAGACTCCGAGCACGCTTGGGCTGGGAGCACAGACATGTAAGAAGAGCTCACTGAAATGACAAAGGCAAAGAGGAGGAAGATGTTTGAAGAGGCTACTGTAAGAGAAGAAGCTTTAAGGTAATTCTGTCAAAGCACTTCAGTCTAAGATGTTTAACTGCATAAAAATGATGTAAAGACTCAGGTTTGTGTAATCTGGTCAAGGACAGGAGTCTTCAGGAGAATTTCTAAGGAGTTTGAAATTTGTGATCAGTGACATATCATCAGCTTTGAAGTGGTAGTGGTTCAAGATGAAGGTCATGAGCTAATCTGCAGGAATTCTGCAATCCACAAACCACAATTTCATCTTCTGCAGAGTTTCACTTATGCCAACATCATGGCTGGTTTTGCATCACTTTTACACCCTTACCTGAAGAACAGATGTGGGAGGGGCAGTCCTGAGACCCAGGGCTTGATGGCACAGCATGGTTCCTGTAGTGGCACTGGTGAGGCTTTGGCAGAAAGAGTTATAACAACAATGAGTAAACACTGTGTCAGTGTGACTGCTGGAAGGAGACGTGGACCATCTCTAACCTAGTGTCAAAAGCTCCACTGAGCACAGGCAGGAGGAATATTAATTAAAGCAGCCCCTTAGAAGATGGCAAAGGTCAAGCTTAAAAAGGAAATAATTTGCACTTGATCTCCAGGCAAAACAGGAGTATTGATGTCATAACAAAATACTTGGCTGAAGTGAGATGTCTCCCATCAAGGGGTGGTTTTTGCTGGACTTGTCCTTACTTTTTGTGTGCAGAATGAGCATAATTTAGTTTTACTTGTTTAAACTGGAGAGACTGGGAAAGGCCTTGCCGTGGCGATGCTGCTGGTGCTCATAGAGCCACTGAGAAGGGCTCATAGCAGACAGCTTGAGGTCATCATGCAGAATTTTAGTCAATAACCTGAATTGTTCTTACATTTATATAGTCTTAGTCAATCTATACAGAATGATGCCTTTCAGAAACTTGTTCTTAGGAAAAAACTGGCCTAGATTTTCATTATTTTTTTCCCCTTGAGCTATTTTGAGTGATTTCTCCAAACCGTTAGCTCCCTTTTCCACATCTACCATCTTCAGCAGCCACCAGGATGAAGTCAGACAATGTCCAGCTCCATCCCCATCTTTCTGGTAGCGGAATTAGAAGGAAGGGTACCAGTGCCTGAGGGTTGGGTCATGAATTAATAATTGCTGTGTTGGTGGGGGGGAGGCCCGTCAGAAGAGCTGGAGACGGGGAAGTTGCCTCGCAGAGCGCTATCAATCACTCAGTGACCATAACTTCCAGTAATTAGTGTATTTTATGGGCCTTTGCTTCAGTGACTCGGAAGCACATATGCTCCACTCCCAGCTAAACTTAGCCAGAGTAATATTCCAGGATGATTTATCCGCTTGCTGCACTGGGATGTAACCCTATATTAGGTGAAGATTGTGAACTAAGCCGCAATAAAGTGGAAGTTTAGGTACAGTTTGCGCGGGGCGAGACCTCAATGTATCATGTTTCTCAGCAATTGCTCTTAGGCCACCGCGGGCAGGCACTGAGGTGGCCAAATAAATAAGACAATTCTCTACCTGAGTGGATGGATGAGTGGACAATGAAGGGATTCCATCCCCTGTGGTGTGCAGGTATAGGATACGTATCTATTATATTATAGGATTATGTAATGTAAATTAACATTCTTTGGTTTTATACTGTGTACTGTAGCTGCTGCTGCTTCTAAACCATCAAAACTTAGAAATACCTCTCAGTCAGCTCCACTTTTTTTTTTTCACTATTGTTTAATTGATTTCTAATGGTTTATGAGCTCTCATCCAGTGGAGATGGAGAACAGATGCAGTTGAGCTGCTTTCCCCAGAATCCCAGCATGGCGGAGGTTGGAAGGGACCTCTGGAGATCATCCAGTCCAAACCCTTCTATGCTAAAGCAGGGGCATCCACAGCAGCTTGCCTGGGATCACAATGTCTGGGTGGGTTTGGAATCTCCCCAGAGAAGGAGACTCCAGAGTCTCTCTGTCCAGATGGCTCCAGCACCCTCAAATGAAAGACGTTTCTCTGCCTGTTGAGGTGGAACCTCCTGGTTTCCAGTGTGTGCCCATTGTCCTGTCACTGGGCACCATTGAGAAGAGTGTGGCCCCATCCTCTTGCCCCCATGGGCCCTTTATCTCTTGCTGAGCATTGACAATGGAACCCCTCCTGGGCTGCTCTTCTCTAGGCTCAACAGCCTCAGGGCTCTCAGCCTTTGCTTCTCTCACAGAGCTGCTCCAGGCACCTCAACATCTTCATAGCCTCCATTGGACTCTCTGCAGTAGTTCCCTATCTCTCTTGGACTGGGGAGTCCAGAACTGAATATGACCTGATTAAGGACAAGTAGAGGGGGAGAAGGAGAACCACCCTGAACCCTGAAAAGTGGCCACACTTTTCTTCATGCATCTCAGAAGAACCCTGTCCTTCTTGGCCACAAGAGCACACTGATGGCTCGTGGTGAACTTCTCCACCAGCACTCCCAGGTCCTTCTCTGCAGAGCTGCTTTCCATCAGCACAACCAGACTGACTTTTGTTTTTCCTGTAGCTATTGAATACAAATCCAACACACACACACAAAAAAAGTGTGAAGCCTTTCTGCTCCAACAAGTGGCCTCATTAATCTTTATGGACCATTTGTGTGAATTTGCAGCCACCAATTTCCGTAGATTGGTCCTGAAAGGCCCAGGTCCCACCTTTTTTCCCCTTAAGAAAAGGCTCTGCTCTTCTGAGCAACACCTTTGAAGATACAGCCGTAAAAGCTTGGTAATAGAAGGGGTTTGTGGAGGGGAAGAGATATGCAATTTAATCATGATTGTCTGAGCTCTTTAGTTTGCAGTGCATTTTGCTATAGTTCATATTTAAAAGAAGTCAAAGTGAAACTAATTATCTTTAATTAAGGTGAATTAGGCTTTGATTTTTAATATATTTTATGGAGAGAGAGCTTCAGCTCATCTGCTCAAGCCAAGGAATGTCCCAAAGGTTATTAGGGCATATTTCTGTTGGGCCTGATGGTTATTAGTAATAACCTTCTTCCTCATAGTCCTAGACATGAACAAATCTGTCACTTCATCAGTCTCTGTTACCCGCGCTTATGCCCCTCCGCAGGGGTCGCAGATTCCACAAGTTATCAGCTAATGGCCTTATACATTAAAAATTGAAGCTTCCCTCACTCCCAGGCCTTTCAAGGCTTTGTTCTTAAGCCCCAGACACTTTGGAGTGCAGCTGCAAACTATAGGCAGAAGATTAAATTAATTTGTAACTCTTTTCTTTCTTTTTTTTTTTTTCCTTTTTTTTTTTTTCTCCCCTCTCCCCCTTCTCGTCCTGCATTACTAAATCCTGCACATTTAATTGAAACCCTACTTCAAGATGCTTTGTGTTTCTGTTCTTCTTTGTTGTCAGTTTAACCTCAGAAGCACTTTAATGCTGGTAAATTGCTGTTATATCCTTTTGGAGTCTTCTTTTTTTTTTCCCTCTCTTAACACCATGCAGTAAGAGGACAGAGAAATTGATATTAGAGAGGAAGAGAAATCTTCGAGTAGTTTTTGAGGTATTTAATATTTATTAAGGTCCATACCCTGCAGAGTTTCAGGTGATTTGGAAGCCATCTATCTGGGAATGGATAAATTGGTCTTGGAATGAAATTCCACCGAGGGAATTTTATGTTATCCAGTAGTTAAGTCTGATTTTTAAAGTTTCTTCTGTCTGAATGTTCCCGAAGTGGCGCCTGCTTTTCCATAAAAATGAGGGGGGTTTAACTGCGGTGCACAATCTAAATGCAAAATCCTTAGATGGAAATTTAATTGTGTAAAATGTGCACGAGGTAATTAAGAACAAATTTTAGAACAGTTCAGACTATAAAAGTTCCTCTTTCAGCTGGAGCATGAGAGATATCCTAAGTGCTTATTTTCAATTTGCAGTTATGCTGAGAAACATGGAATGTGTCTGAATTAAGAATAAAAGCATCCCATGCTTTTCAGCATAACTGTAAATTAAAAAACAACTTGCACAACACAGAGAATAATCTAAATGGGAGACTTTATTGCCTGAAGTGTCCTAAAAATATGTTTGGAACTTGCTTCCTTCCCTCCCTCCCCTTCTGAATGGGGTACAGACCAAGCTGCCGTTGTAATTCTTATTAACAATATACAAGCAGGCAAGGAGAGAGACATGTGGAGGAAGTGATTTGTTAGTGAGGATTTCTGGATATCCATTTTTGCTTTTGCAAAGTTGTTCATTTTATGATTTAAACAAGTCATTTTTATTTTGTGGTCACTTATCTGCACATTAATGTATGACCAGACAGGTTGGAGTTGTCACCTAAGCTTCTGGTCTCATGTTCTTTTTTTTCTTTATCCCATTTTAGATATAAAGATGTCTAAAAGGTATCATTTATTTTTATATTTATGCATATAAAAATACTTTTTTATATTATATATATGTGTTTGTGTGTGTGTATGTGTGTATATATATATACCTTAAAATACATCTCTCTCTCTCTATATATATATATATATATATACACCTTAAAATACATATCTACATAAAATACAAATACCTTAAAGATACCTTAAAATACATATCTAAAGAAAAGATAAAAAAGACAGATAAGAAAGATACCTGAAAGATACCTCTTTTCAAGTATAAAATTATAGACTCACAGAATGTTTGGGTGGGAAGGGGCACTCAAAGGTCATCTTGTCCAACTCCCCTGCAGTCAGCAGAGACATCTCCAACTAGATCTGGTTGCTCAGGGCCCCATCAAGTTTAACCTTGAGTATCTCCAGGGATGGGAACTTCCATCACATCTCTGGGCAACCTGTTCCAGTGTTTCACTACTCTGACCATAAAGGCCACCGAAACCGAGGGCCTCATGTTCTGTTTTGCCTTCCCTTATTTCTTTTTAGGTATAATCATGGAATGGTTTGTGTGAGAAAGGACTTCTAAAGGTCAGCTAGTCCAACCCCCTGCAGTCAACAGGTTCATATGCAACTAAAGCAGATTGCTCAGAGCCCCGGACAACTTGATCTGGAATGGGCCCTGTGGATGTGGCATCTCCCACCTCTTTGGGCAACCTGGGCCAGGCTCTCACCAACCTCATTGCAAAAAAAATTTGATGAAAATATAATTTGATGAAAATCAAACAACCCTGCACAGGCAATTGAAAGTAATTTAGAAGTATTGTTCTGACATATTTCTTGCTAATCTGATTTGATTCTCTCATTTCCATACCATGCTGGTATTACACAGAATCATAGGGCCTGGAAGAGGGGACCCCTGGAGATCATCTGGTCTAACCCTCTCTGCTAAAGCAGGGTCACTCACAGCAGCTTGCCTAGGGTCACAATGCCCAGGTGGATTTAGAATCTCTCCAGAGAAGACTTCCCAGCCTCTCTGGACAGCCTGCTCTAGGGCTCCAGCACCCTCACAGCAAAGAAGTTCCAATAGAACCTCCTGGGTTCCAGTTTGTGCCTCTTACCCCATGTGCTTTCACTGGGCAGAGTCTGGAAAGAGTCTCATCCCATCCTCTTGCCCTCCATGAGCCCTTTCTCTTTTGCTTAGTGTTGAGAAGATCCCCTCTCAGGCTGCTCTTCCCCAGGTCTCTTAGCCTTTCCTCCTCACAGAGATACTCCAGTCTTCTCATCATCTTTGTACCCTCCACTGGACTCTCCAGTATTTCCCTGTCTCTCTTGAACTGGGAAATCCAGAACTGGACCCGGTAGATCATCTGTGGCCTCGCTAGGGCAGATAGACCTGCTGGGTTGACACATGGCTGAGCTGGACAAGCGAAGCATTGCTACTGACTGAACCTTTTTAAAATGCTGTTTTTTACAACTCTTGTATAGTGGCAAGGTATCCATAGGGAAATGAGATGCACCTCCATGCATTAAACATTCTTTTCCCCTCCTTAATGCCCAGAGCTACAGAAGCCACTGCTTAGTTCCCAGGCCCAACTAGTCTGCTTTCCAATACCTGAAGGGATCTGACAGAAGGCTGCAGAGGGACTTTTCCTAAGAGTGTCTAGTGATAGGACATGGGGGAATGGTTTTAAGCTGAGGGAGGTTTTGGCTGGGTCTTAGGAAGAACTTTTTCAGTATGAGGGTGGTGAGGCTCTGGAGTAGGCTGCCCAGACAAGTTGTGGATACCTCCTCCCTGGGGGTGTTCAAGGCCAGGCTGGATGAAGCCTTGAGCAGCTGAGTCTAGATGAGAGGCATTCCTGCCTATGGCAGGGAGCTTGGGCTGGGTGATCTCTAAGGTCCCTTCCAACCTAAGCCATTCTAGGATTCTATGATAAAATGAATGGAAATGTTGTGGTTTTGTTACAGTGCTTTAGGAATATGCAATTTAGTTTTTGACTTTCATTGGGTAAATGCAAAGAACAGAAGTTTTTTATGGTGGGTTTTGTGGTTTACCTTATTTTTGCATCCTGCATTGGGCTTGTGCTACAAATGTTTCTTTGACTTCCTTCAGACAGATGATGAAAAGTATGAGAACCCCTTTAGTGAAGCTTTAATCTGTTTGTTTTTTGGGGTTGGAGTCGTTGGGTTTTTTTTTCTTTATTTTTAAGTGTGATGCTATTTATAAATCTAAATCTACATCCAGAGGTCATTGGTTGGCTGAACTTAAACCATTTTACTTAGTAAATTTAATTAAGAAAATACAGTGCAACTCATAAGCAAATGAGTTTTTGCTAGTTTTAAACCAAACCACCCTCTTGAGTGCTGATTGCCTTGCTCGACCCCTGGTGATATAGAAACAGGCAAAATTAAAAAGGACATTAAAGCTTCATTAAATCTGAAACACATTTAGTACAGTGACATATCTGCAGGCTATTTCAGGGAAGATTACATACTCTTTGCTAAGTTTCTTAATTTATAATACCTTGACAATCTTGCAGGGAGGAAACAGCTCTGCCTGGATGAATCTAGTGATGGTTCAGGGGGATGCAGAACTGGCACACTGTCTGGCCATGGCTGCAGTGCTTCACAGCTCTCACTGAGCAGACTCACTGAGAAATGTGGGGGCTTGATAACTTGTTCTTGGTGCATCTTGGAATATTTGGTCTAGTTCTGGGCTCCCCAGTTCAAGAGAGACAGGGAACTGCTGGAGGCAGTCCAAGGGAGCCTAGAAAGACACTGAGAGTCTGGAGCATCTCTGTGAGGAGGAAAGGCTGAGAACCCTGAGGCCCTTGAGCCTGGAAAAGAGCAACCTGAGAGAGGATCTACTCAATGCTCAGCAAGAGCTAAAAGGTAGGGGTCAAGAGGATGGGGCCAGACTTTTCACTGGTGTCTAGTGACAGGGCATGGGGCACAAACTAGAACACAGGAGGTTTCACTTGAACTTAAGGAGAAACTTCTTTGGTGTGAGGATGCTGGAGCCCTGGAGCAGGCTGCCCAGAGAAGTGGTGGAATGTCCTTTTCTGGAGAGCTTCCAAACCCACCTGGACACATTCCTATGCAAACTCATCTAGGCATATCTGCATTAGCACAGGGGTTGGGCTGGATGATCTCCAGAAGTCCCTTCCAACCCCCACCATTCTAGGATTCTCTGGTTTATTTTGGGTTCTTTGAAGCTTCTTAGATCTGGCAGGAAACTGCTCTTTCCCCAGATACCCTGCTGCTCATGAAGCCCCTGCTGAGGCATTTGCTGGTCAGGGAGAGGAATCATCACTGAGAATGCAAGTGCTTACTTTGAAGTTGCCATCAAGGACTGCCTTGATGATTTAGGCAGGTTTTCTCCTTAAATACAACCTGCAGAATGATGCCTCATGCAAACAACCATCATCTCCTTGTTCTGCAGTGGGATAGCTGTTTCATTCACTGATCAGTAGCTGTTGCAGTGACTGTTGCCAGGTCCACCAGTCATTGGAGCTCTCAGGATTTCTTCTGTTCATGGAAAAACCCTGGACATTTACAGGTTTATGTCTAGGCATTTAGTTGCTATCACAGCAGCAGCACTTCTTAGGATCTCAAGTAGCTTCTTGGAAGCTAAGGCTGGTCCTCCCAAAAGAAGAGAAGATAAAAAAAAGATATGTTCTAGTAGCTCTTGGTCTTCATGACAGAGCATAACAGAAAATGTAGGCTCTGTACTTAACTGTTTAGCAGTGTATTTCAAAGCCTGCCACCAGAGAGTGACTGGAGTGAACTGGGAGAGGCTGTGGACTGAAGAGAAGGGGCAGAAAGGATGGGCATCAAACCTACTTAGCTCAGGTTGGCTTGTTACAAGAATGAATCTGCTGCAGAGAGAAGCACTGCACTCAACACTGCAATAAAAACAAACCCAAAAGGCAGAATCAACCCTAAAGAGATGAGTCTTGAAGGCAAACTTGGAAAACAAAGCACAAAAGAATCCCAGAGGAGGAACTGAGCTTCAATTACATGACTTTGGAGAACCTGGAGGCATCTTCCTTGGCTTGTCACCTTCATGTGACCTGTTGCAGTCACTTCCAAGAGAGCTGTTGCAGTCTCTCTGTAAGCCTTATTGCTTCTACGTTGTGTAGGTGCTCATCTGACAAACCAAGCCAACACAGTGGTCACCAAGTGGATCTGCTCACAACTTTCTGAGCTGGGATCTGCAGGTGACAACTTCCAGAGAGATGAGTGGCACAATAGAAACATCTCACAAAACCTGCTAGTAGGGATTCTTGGCCAACCCCACAACAGTACAGCAGACCATAGGTGGCTCCTTCTCAGTCATTATGCCTATTCCCACTGATGAGATACTTGGGTAGGATTGGGGTGATTTTTCAGTGATGGATGTGATGAGATGAGCTGTGATGTGCCTGTGTGGCCAGGGAGTGTTCAGAGATACTGTACAACTCGAGTAGCCCCTTCAGAACTCACCTGGTAGGTCTGTAGATTTTCAGGACAAATACTGACTTGGTACTGCAAAAGCTTCTTTTGAGAGACATCACCCAAAAAAATTGGTTCATTTCTTTGGCTTTCTCTTGCATGCCTCTCTTAGACAAATGCTTCAAGATCTACTGTGCTTTTGCAGTGTCTTTCCTCTGAGGATCTGGGAGAAGTTCAGTCTCGTTGCTAAGGCTCACAGCCAAGTGGTTCATGTGGTACCAGGTTTGGGCAGCAGCTGGAGCTGCAGAAAGGGGACCATCATTGCTCTTCTCTGCTTGCTTCCACTCATGCTGTCACCTTCTTCTCACTACCTTCTCATCACCTTTCTCCTCAGCTGATGAGGCCAGAGTATGTCTGCTGGTCTTTGCTCTATCAGTTCCCCACCCTGCTGCAGCTCTGTCTGTGCCTTCTCATTCATACTTAGGGTTGTTTTGTACTGCCAGCCAGGCTGAAATTTCATCATAGGTTAGCACAGCTGTCTCAGCTGCAATCTGGCCAGGTCAAGTAACCATGGCACTGAGGAGCTCAAGTGTCAGTGTTGATATTGGTGCTGTAAGGCAGCTTTCACCCAGCAGTGTCATGTGGTTTAGCCTTTGCAGGACATGACACAATGGTTTGGACCTTCAACATTGATGCTTTTGCTCAGTCTGCTGTGGATATGGCTGTTTTGTCACACAGTTTATCAGTGATAGTAGTGCATCCATAACCTTTTTGATAGACTTCCTTTGAGGGCTGAGAAGAGGAGGATTCACAATGGTTGACCAGTGCAGAGAAGCTCCTCCGTAAACCATGGAAGGAGGTGAGCTTCTCCAGAGGGCAGGCCAGAATGTCTTTTGGAGGAGTAAAAAAATTACCCTGATCCTTTGCTGTATAGTAGATAAATTAACTTAAACTAGCTGCATTTTGCTGGAACTGTTTCACACAGAATCCCAGCGTGGAGGTGGTTGGAAGGGACCTCTGGAGATTATCCAGTCCAACCCCCCCAGCTAAAGCAGAAGCACCTACAGCAAGTTGCCCAGGTGGATTTGGGATCTCTCCAGAGAAGGCTGCACAACTTCTCCACTGGAACATCCTGGTCCAGTGCTCTGGCAGCCTCAAAGTAAAGGAATTTTTATTTAAGTTCAGGTGAAACCTTATGTGTTCTGGTTTGTGCCCATTGCCCCTTGTCCCATTGCTGGCCAAGATTTGGATGCGACATGGGAAAACCTGTAGTCTTGCATGAAGAATTTATCATGGAATACTTATTAGCTATGGTTTTATGGCAGCAGTGGTGTTGGTTTTACTCTAACACTGATGCTAGTAGGTGCTCTAGTAATAAATCAAGTGATTATAAAACAGTGTGGACAGCAAATCCACTTGATACCATATGCAGCTGAAAGCAGATCTGAGGAAGACTAAGGGTCATTTTGTGCGTGCTGTGATCTCTCTGGATCCATCTCAAGGGTTCCTGGGTTGGTTTGAGAAGAGCAGGGAAACAAACCTCAGCA
>VWYK01026913.1:0-19625 GCA_013399775.1 Semnornis frantzii | reverse complement strand
GTAACTCCCAAATCATCACACTTGACTACCTAAACATAAGGCAAAATCCAGTTAATCATAGAATCATTGAATCTTAAGGTTGGAAGGGACCTCAAGGATCATGTAGTTCCAACCCCCTGCTGTTGCAGAGTGGGAGCTGTGATCTCTGCTGCCTGACACAAGTGGATTCTGTGTGTTTATACCTGCATGTACCTGCAGTATTTGCACTGCTGTGGTGTCGCTGACATGGGGGTGAGCACTGTACAGTGTGCAAACTGCCTCTACCCCTCACAGCTGGGAGCCCAGCACACAGGACAGACAGAACAGACAGTAAGAGTGATGAGTCCCAGCCAGCAAGACAGGCTGCAGTCTTTATGCATTATTAGACTGTTACCAAGTGCTTTGCAGTCATAACAACAAAATTGGGAGCTGTTTATTACCATAATATCAAGTACATAATTAGCAGCAGCCCGGACAACATCTCATCCTGTGAAAGTGAAGAATCAGCAACTGAAATGCAGAATGACCAACTTACTATTGGGTAACGAAAATTTTCTTCCTACATCACTTTCAAGTCCTGACTTGCAAAACTTTTTTTCTTTGTAAGGAATGTTTAGCACTTTCTACAAGGACCCACACTTAGCACAGGAGGCATTAAGCTCCATTCCATTACTCTGTGATTTGAAGCACTGATGGATAAACAAGTTCTGTGAGGAAATTCCACAGAGTTTGGAAATTAAGTTTGGAACTCTAGAGCTGCACCTGTCACGTGAAAGCAAAATACCTAAGGCTGACTTTCTGAGCATTTGCTACACATAAAAAATAGAACACACAAGAAAGCTGTCAAGGGACTTTTTAGGATGTCAGGTAGTGATAGGACAGGGGGAATGGAACAAAGCTAGAAATGGGTAGATTCAGACTGGATGTTAGGAAGAAGTTCTTCACTGTGAGGGTGGTGAGACCCTGGAAAGGGTTGCCCAGGGAAGTGGTCGAGGCCCTACCCTGGGAGGTGTTTAAGGTCAGGATGGATGAGGCTCTGGACAGCAAGATCTAGTGTAAGGTGTCCCTGCCCGTGGCAGGAGGAGTGGTACTAGATGATCCTTGTGGTCCCTGTCACCCCTGACTACTGATTCTATGATTCTATCAGTCTGGACACTTGAGGGTTTATTTTCCCATTACTTTGTATTTGTGGACATCCTGCTGATGCAGAACAACAGCAAACATTAAGCAGAGAAGACATTGTATAAGTTGTCATATAGATCATATAGATCATCATGAATGTCTGTGTTAGTGGCTTTATCTGGATATAATTACAAAGCATGGGGTGAAAGTTCATGCTGTCAGTAATTCCTGTCAGGTACCTGGTGAAACATCCCATTCCTAACACATCTCAACATGAATCAGTACTGCTGCGTTTTGTTGAACACAGGCACTGCGAAGAACAACAACCTGAAGGGGGCTACAGGAAGGTTGTGGAGGGACTATTGACAAGGTCTTGTAATGACAGGACAAGGGGCAATGGGTTTGAAGTGGCAGAGGGGAGACTGAAACTGGATATTAGGAGGAAGTTGTTTGCAGTGAGGGTGGTGAGACACTGGCACAGGTTGCCCAGGGAGCTTGTGGCTGCTCCCTCCCTGGAGGTGTTCAAGGCCAGGTTGGAGGAGGCCTTGAGTGACCTGTACTAGAGGGAGGTGTCCCTGCCTATGGCAGGGGCTTGGAACTGGATGACCTTTGACGTCCCTTCCAACCTTACCATGCTATGATTCTATAACACAAAACACCTAAAAGAGTCTCAGTTTGTGTCTTTACAAGCAGAAACCCATGCTGTCCAAATAACCTCCAGTTAATACCTGATGAGATCCTTCTTCAGTGCCACAGAAAACCATTTATTGCTCAGAATTGTAAATTCGCCATTCCCTCCTTGCAGTCCACATAAGAAGCACAAGAAGTGAACTGTTAGACCTTCAGAAGAGCTAGAGAAAAATAACGAATGTCAATTTTTTACCCAAAACACTTGCACCAGGGATGCTTACTGCTTAGATAGGCTATTGAAACCAAATTAGTTTTTCCTTCCCTTCCTCCTCCCAGGTATCCTTAAAACCAGCAGAACATCTCCCGAGTTGGGAACAGGCAGATGCAGGTTATGGTGTAATGCTTGGCTTTAATGAATAGTGTCTGATTGTTTCACTACCATTTGCTAACCATTCATCAGCTTAGCTCCTTGTGGATTTGCATAATTATTTAAGAAATACACAGATTATTTGGCTTTCTGCCTAACTCTCCTCTAGTTTATGCTGGTACAAATCCAAAATAAATGGAGTTACTACTGTGATGCAAATAGGCCAAGTTTCTGCTCTTTTGTTCCTCAGTAACTTGAAATGTTGATGACTTCTTATCCTTCACAGGCAAGCCGATAGGAACCAGCACCAGAGGGACCTATTTTCTAACAGAAGCTGCACTGTGCCTGCTCTGAACCCATTTGTTGCTTAGTAGGACCCTGGCACAGCTCCACAGACCAACAAACATGATTAAAAATGACTTGATGAATTTAGTCTATTGAACAGGTGGCTGTAACTGGTCTGGAGGGAGAGGAAAACCACTGTCTACTAGATGGAAACACTCAATGTTTTCTAGAATTGTTTAAACAACAAAAGGTTAATGGACTCGAGTACAAACTGTCGATGGACGCAAGTACAGACAAACTTCAAGCATCCTAATCCCCTTGCCGGATGGGCTGTCAAAAACTCTGCAACACCCAGGAGCAAAAAGTGGGGGCAAAGGAAATGAAAGCACTGCAAGGCTGCTGGTGCTCTTCCCAACAACACGAATATATGATTAGATGCTGGGGAAATGGGACATAATGAAAGGTAGTCACAAAAGGACACTACTCAATACAACAGTTGTGGCAAGGCAGTGAAGAGAAGCCTCCCTCTGAGGGTCTGGCTCCACTCCCTAAACAAAGCCAGGGAAAAACAGAGCCAGTAGCTTACAGTCAAAACAAGCAAAACCAACTGGATGAAAAAAAGGACTGGAGACAACTGGAATTGCCAGGGAGTTGGTCAAACTGACAGGCACACACTGGTGATATGCAAAGCTGGCCTCTCTGGGGCACAGACTTAAAATAATGGGGGTTTAAATAGAGCTAGCTGGTTTGGGTTAAGATTATGTAAACCCTTGGTTTTAAGAAAAGTGCAGTAATTTCATAAAAGCAAAGAAGTGAGCTAAAGCCATCCATATCTTCTGAACAACAACAGCTGGTTCATACACAGGTAGTGTACAATCTGTAAGCAAAGTGTTACAGAAGTTCATATCCAGGAGAGTCAAAGTCATGAAAGAAACAGAAAAGGGTTTGTTGGGACTAATGGAGGAGATGACAGAATCACAGAAGGTCAGGGGCTGGAAGGGACATCAAAAGATCATCCAGTCCAACCCTGCTGCCAGAGCAGGATCACCTGTACCAGATCACACAAGAACGCATCCAGGTAGGTCTTGATCACCTCCAGAGAGGGAGACTCCATAATGCCCCTGGGCAGCCTGTTCCAGTGTTCTGTCACCCTGACAGTGAACCAGATATAGATATACAGACTCAAAACTGTTAACAAACCCCTCTGGAATCAGCTTGGCTACACGTGTTCTCGTTAAATTTGAGACAAGAAAAAACAAACAGTGGAAATAGATCTGCTGCTTCCATCAAGCAAAAGAAATTTCAGAGCTTTTCCAGGAGAATATGTTCTGTTCTAGCCATGCCTTCTACTCTGATGCTGATGCTGGCAGCAGCACTTTAATTTATTTGTGTACTTCTTACTGGAAGTTGAGTAAAATATGGAAGACAGTGAATCCACACAGTGATTTAGAGCCATTGCATATACATCTGTCACAAAGTGCCAGCCTGAGCATGATCTGCCATGCAGCTGGCAGGCACTCACTTCATCCTTAATCAAAGCTGTGGCTAGAGGTTTTTGGGATCTACCAATAGTCATTGCCTAAAGCTGCCCTAAAACATGGGCACTAAAGCAGAGATGAATTCAGACAGAATGTACAAGCTCCAGCTGCAAACAAAACAGTGGTCCATTTACTCTGGTATTATCAGAAATGCCTGGACTTAAGAATGTAAATCACCTCTTCATAGAAATGTAAAACCACTCCCAACGATACAAAGGCAAATTATAATCTAGAACTAAGAGGATATACATTACAGGGAGAAACAAGCAGTTCATACACACACTTTTTCCTTTTTATAGGGTTCTTAGGAGCTCATTTGGAATTTACCATGCATGTAAATGCCAAATGAATTTCAAGCACTACATTAGCTGCCAATCCATTACACAATCCCTTGCAATTTTAATGTGCAACTCCTAACTGCCTGTGGCACCAGGTTTGGATTCTAGTCCTTGCAGCTCATTACTTACTATTCAGATGATCATAGAATCATAGAATGGTAAGGTTGGAAGGGACCTCAAAACTCATCCAGTTCCAACCCCCTGCCATAGACAGGGACACCTCCCACTAGTACAGGTCACTCAAGGCCTCATCCAACCTGGTCTTGAACACCTCCAGGGAGGGAGCAGCCACAACCTTCCTGGGCAACCTGTGCCAGTGTCTCACCACCCTCACTGCAAACAACTTCCTCCTAACATCCAGTCTAAATCTCCCCTCTTCCAGTTCAAACCCATTGCCCCTTGTCTTGTCATTGCAAGACCTTGTCAATAGTCCCTCCCCAGCCTTCCTGCAGGCCCCCTTCAGATACTGGAAGGCTACTCTAAGGTCTCCTGGAAGCCTTCTCTTCTCCAGGCTGCAGAGCCCCAACTCTCTCAGCCTGTCCTCACAGGAGAGCTGCTCCAGCCTTCTGAGCATCTTGTCACCTTGTGGAAATCACAGTGTTAACAACTCCTACTACCTCCCAGGTATAGTGTGCTTAGATGGAACATTGCCCTAAGCCTTAGAATGGAAACAGGAAACAAACAGGAGGCTACAAATCAACTTTGTTCCACAGCAAAGGATTTCAATGCTACCAGAATGGCTTTCACAGATTTCTTAAAATTAACCACAAGGGTCTAAGGTCTCTCTTTATGAGGCATTGCCACAATCACTAAGAGCAGGACAAAGCCACTTTGGGGTGTATTAGAATGGCTGTGGTTAGTAGGTTGAGAGAAGTTTTCCTGCCTCTCTACTCTGCTCTGCTGAGGCAGCATCTGGAGTACTGTGTCCAGTTCTGAGCCCCCCAGTACAAGAGGGACATAGAACTGTTTTATAGCACAGAGCCACCAAGATGATGAAGGGAATGGAACATCTCTAATGAGGAGAAACTGAGGGAGCTGGGGCTCTGCAGCTTGGAGGAGACTGAGAGCTGACCTCATTCATCTTTATAAATATGTAAAGGTGAATGCTAAGAGGACGGTGCCAGGCTCTGCTGGGTGATGCCCAATGACAGGACAAGGGGTAATGGGTGGAAGCTGAGGCATAGGAAGTTCCATGTAAACATGAGGAGGAAATTTTTCACTGAGAGGGTGACAGAACACTGGAACAGGCTACCCAGGGGGGTTGCGGAGTCTCCCTCTCTGGAGATGATCAAAACCCACCTGGATGCATTCCTGGGTGATCTCCTCTAGGTGATCCTGCTCTGGCAGGGGGGTTGGGCTGGATGAGCTTTTGAAGTCTCTTTCCACTCCCTGACATTCTGTGATTCTGTGAAAGGCCAGCTTGGATGGGGCCTTGAGTAACCTGGTCTCATTGAGGGGCTTCTCTGACCATGACAGGGAAGCTGGATTAGATGATCTCTAAGGTCTCTCTCAGCCTAGGCTGTTCTATGATTCTATAAAAGAAGACAACACTGCTGCCCCTTCTATATTATCAGCTGAAATGGGTGGAAAAGCCTCACATGACAGAGTATGAACTAGAACTGAAAAGTCAGCACACAATATCTTCTGCCACCCCTGCCACAGAGAGGAGCACTTCTGCTGCTGGGAAATCCAGCTCAGGGCATTTCTAAGAGCTGCAGGAATAACTGGGCACCCCTCCAGTAGTTTATGACCCTGCCAGGCTGAACAAAGAATTAAGCAGGGTCATAATCTAGACGTCAGGAAAGCAGACTTTGGTCTTTTCAGGGTTCTGCTTGGAAGAATGCCACAGACAGAAGAGGGGTCCAGCAGAACTAGTCAATTTTCAAGGATGACCTCATCAAAGTTTAACAGATTAGTTAGGTTGTGCCAGTAAGCTGCTCATTGAGTTGCTACCATTGACAACATAGCAACTACTGGAACTGGTTTTGGGATTCTATAGAACACATTTAGCTCAGAATGACACAGAGAACTCGGAATTTTAAAGACACCTACACATTATCAGCCTGCCACAGCTCAGGACCAGGAAGGATACTATACATAGTGAAGCCAGAGAGGGTTCAAAATTAGCTGTGGTTTGTTGCTGGTGGCTCCACAGAATGTCAGTTTTGTGCTTTTAGAATACTAAAGGTTTCCTTCAGAAAGCAAACATTTTCATACTGATTCTGTGTATTTGTTCATCAGAATTACTGCTCTAATTTACACTTACATCTTTAAGCCTGATTTCACTGCATCTACCTGTAACACCTTCCAAAAGCAACTTGCACATACTAAGAGGAGGTCTCTGGATTGCTGAAAACACTAAGATAAGAAAAAAAGCCCAAACCTCCAAACAAAACCATTTCTTTGGATTATTCAACACAAGGAAACAAAAAAGTCCTGAAGAAACAGAACTAGAGTGTGGTGCAGTTTGTCTTACCAATGCAAGGCTAAGCTTTAACTGTGTAAGACAGGAGGTGAGGTAACAGCTCGTGAAGAAAGCAGCACATGCCACGTTCCCATGGCACACTCCCACAGGTACCCAAACCTGTGCCTCTATTATTCATCTGGAATACAATCCACAAGGTAATATCCACAATTAGCTAACTTGACCCACACGGCCTTTTCAAGTATCTTTTAAGTGGCTTTTAGTTCAATTGTATGTTACAAACCCCTTCATTTCTTTGATTCATTACAGTTCAATGCCTCTTTCACACATTTAGCAACAGCAGCATCTGGCTCTTCAATCAGCAGAATCCTTCAAGAGACCTGAGGTAACCACATGAAAGAAGCACAGGCACATGGAAGCTGAGGCTTCTAAAATTTCATCTGATACGATTAATTACTTGGCTAGATTAATTTACCACTGAATTGAACCCAACTTCCACCCTCAGAAATCACAGACTGATGATCCTAAGTAGGTGAAGCAACATTTCCCAAGTGAGTCATAATAAGCAGACATCAAAGACCCAGTGATGAGAATCTATACACCTAACAACTTTTCAAGGCAACAAGCCCCTGCTGCTGAGGTAAGGCACAGCAGCAGCAGCAAGCTCAGCAGCACTGGCAGCTTATTTTTCTCAGAGCACTCTGTCTTGTTTTCCAATTCACTGGAATTAAGAGAGGAAAAAAAGATGTCCCAGTGTGTATCAGCTTAATCGTGGAATCACAGAACAGAGGTGGTCAGGACCTCTGGGGATCATCTAGTCCAACCCCCTTGCTAAAGCAGGGTCATCCACAGCAGGCTGCCCAGGATTGTAATGTCCATGTGGGTTTGGAATCTCTCTGGGCAGCCTGCTCCAGGACTCCAGCACCCTCAGAATTATTTATAACTCAGTTAGAATTGCCCAGACATTCAACTCATTTGTGCCTACATACAGGACATTTCCAAGGAGAAGTTATGTGGTTAACAATAACGTCTGCACCTCACAAGTGGTTATGAAATATAAAGGCATAATTTTATTATATGTAAACATATAATTTACATATACTCAGTCTGGAGAAAAGAAGGTTGGGGGGAGACCTCCTCACTCTCTACAACTTACTAAAAGGAGGCTGGAGTGAGGTGGGGGTTGATCTCTTCTTCCTAGTAATAGGTGATAGGACAAGGGAGGTTGGACTGGATGATCTCTGGAGGTCTCTTCCCACCTCTAAGGTTCTCTGATTCTGTGATACTTTTGATAGCACATTTCTTTTAAATGTTTGTGATTCCTGAGTTCTGTCACGAGAACAAGAAGTGAAATAAATAGCAGAATACTTGAGGTGGGATGTAAATGAACTGCAATTAAAGAATGAGCTGATTCATCCTTGGGATCAGCAGTTTACTGCTAAATGTCCATTGCAAAAGAGAAAAGGCTGTCCCTTGGCCATGGACTCATTCTTATCCTGTCCACATCTCCCAGCCAGTCAGTATGACACAGCCAGACAGACTGCAAACAACAGCTGTGTGGATAAATGGTTATTGGACAGGGAATCACTTTCTCATTTTCACTGCTTAGGCTCCATGATGTCTGTTTCTCTATAGTTTTATCCTCTCTCTGCCTTGTGAGTGGACATGAACAACAAGAGATTGGTGTCTTAGGGTGTCTGCTATTGATAAAGAATATATGAAGTAAAGCTTCTTACTACTTAATACACTTTCTTTGTAAGTCTGCCATCCCTTCCAGCAGCTCCAGGCTCAAATGTCCAGCTGTCACAGACCAGCAGCATATCAAGTGTGGTTCCTGCCTGGGTCCTGGCTAGTTGTTGTCACTCTCAAAGACAGATATAACCCCACCTCCTATTTAGATGATATTTCTAGAGAAGAAGGGAGGGAATCTTCTCTGAACTCAGAGCAATTTACACCCAGTGCAAGCAAGCCACAAGCAACTGCTGTCTATGAGGGCACTGGATGCTGTCTTCTCTGACTGGATCCTAGAATGGTTTAGGTTTAGAAAAGACCTTTCAGATCATCCAGCCCAACCACTAACTCAGCACTGCCAGATCACCACTAAACCATGTCACTCAGCACCCTATCTGCATAGCTTTTTAACAGCTCTGGAGATAGTGACTCTACCACTTGGCTACCTGGACAGCCTAGACCATCTGTGGTTGTTTTCTGTCTAATTATATGTGGCTGGTGTGTAATGCTTTCTTCCTGACACTCTGGCCTTACTCCTGTCCTTCTGCTGCTCTCTCCTCAGCAGTGTCCCTGCTCAGTGTGGCAGCACAGGGGCCACCATCCCTTCCATAATGGCACTCTTCACATTTTTTAACTCCTCCAAGTGCAAGACTGAGAGTTCTGACTTACCTCAAGACTTTCAGGCACTCTTTGACTTACAGTTTTAAAAACCAAGCTATCAAAAAGCCCAGGCCAACACTTGGGCCCCAATCCCAACTGCATCACCCCTCACTCTTCTATATTAAGAGTGAGGGTCAAGGGGATGGGACCAGATTTTTTTACAGGACAAGGGGCACAAACTGGAGCACATCAGGTACAAGCAAAGAAAAACAAATAACTTCTTTTCTGTGAGTCTGCTGGAGCCCTGGAGCAAGCTGCCCAGAGAGGTTGTGGTGTCTCCTCCTTTGGAGAGATTCCAAACCCAGGTGGACATTGTGTTTCTTGGCAAGCTGCTCTGGACAACCCTACTTCAGCAGGGAGGTGGGACTGGATGATCTCTGGAGGTCCTTTCCAACCCTCACAGTGCTGGGATTGTGTGGCTTAAATCTCAAATTAAGGAGAAGAATTAACTCATTTTATAGCATGGGCTGCAGCTCGCTTTCATACAAGGTTCCCAACACATCCAAGGTACCAGAGGACTGAGTGGTGGTGTCCACACTGCAATGCACAGATCTGTAGATGCCAGAACAGATGTGCACCTGGAAAAGGACAGGGATGTGTAAAGGGCACCAGAACCTGCAGGGAAGAGGCTAGAATACTGAACACTGAAAAATCACATTATCCCCAAGTGAACACTACTGCCTCCTCCACTCCTCCTTCCACACTTGCAGATGACTAGAGTATCTTGTAAATACACACAGACAGCAGAGTGCCTGAGATTAGAGTATTTTAGCTCCCCATTGCCAGCTTGTTAGGGTTACAAATGCCTCTTTTTGTACCCATTACAATGAGATTGTGCAGCAGCACTTATCACAGGTTAATTAATGTACAGAAGAGAAACTTGTGTCTTGTTTAAATTTTACATCTTACCTACCCTTCACCTCCTCTTGCTCCCAAACCCTTCTCTTAATCAGGGAGGAGACAGATGGAAAAGAAGATCTCTTTCAATAAATCAGTGGCTATAGAAAGGGATTCCAACTTAAAAAAAAACACCCATCAAAACACTCTGCTTTCCTTGCAAATGCCAATGAATGTGGTGTGGCCTCTGATGTTGTGACAGAAGCAGGAACATCATTAAGTAAGAGCTGCCAGCAGGTATCTTATTTTCTCCCTGAAGAATAAGGCTACTCCTTAGGCATTATTTTTTTGTTGTTTTTTTTTTCTTTCATTTCCATTCTAGAATGCAAACCTAAAAGATAGTAAACTTTATTTGCCTGTGAACTAGATAGATGAGAGACCAATAGAGACAGCCTGTGAAGAAAAGCTCTGCAACCACCAAGATGCAAAGGCAGTGGCCAGCAGAGATGCACTAATTGCCCTCTCACTGGGATATAAGAGGAAAACTATTTCCTAGCCATCTGTCTTCCTTACTGACACACCCATAGAACAGTGCTGAGCTAATAGCAAGATGGTACCCAAAATCTCCTCCACAGCTGAGAGGGATCTGGGAGTGCTGGTGGACAACTGGTGGAACACGAGCCAGCAGTGTGCCAGGTGGCACAGAAGGCCAATGGCACCCTGGCCTGTGTTAGAATAGTGTGGCCAGCAGGACTAGGGATGTAATTCTGCCCTTGGTGAGACCTCACATCAAGTACTGTGTGCAGTTCTGGGCCCCTCACTTCAAGAAGGATGTTGAGGTGCTGGAGAGGAGAGCGACAAGACTGGCGAGGGGGCTGTTGGGAAAGTCTTATGAGGAGAGGCTGAGGGAGCTGGAGGTGTTCAGCATGGAGAAGAGGAAACTCAAGGGGGACTTTATCATTCTCTACAGCTACCTGAAAGGAAGCTGTAGTGAGGTGGGGGTCAGGCTCTGCTCCCAGGCAACTTGTGACAGGACAAGAGGACATGGCCTGAAGCTGCGCCAGGGGAGGTTTAGGTTGGATATCAGGAAGCACTTCCTCACAGGAAAGTGATTAGGCACTGGAATGGACTGCCCAGGTCGGTGGTGGGGTCATCATCCCGGAGGTCTGAAAGAAAAGCTTGGATGTGGCACTTGGTGTCATGCTTTAGCTGATGTCATAGTGTTAGGTTATAGGCTGGACTTGATGATCTCAGAGGTCTTTTCCAGCCTCAGTGATTCTGTGATTGTGTGATTAAAAAACAATCCATACAGCCTGAATTGAAAAAGGTGGCCTCTTGTAGGTACTTACAAACTCATCACACCCCAATCAGGAATTAATACCAATGGGATGAGCAGCAACACATGGACAGAAAGGCTGAGGACATTAAGCACAACCATAAAGACCAAAGTATGGGCAAGCAAAATTACCCAGTGGAGAGCACCAAAGTCCTTCATCACAGCAGATGGTAGATGAGAAATCAGAGGCAAGGTACAATCTAGCTCAGGAAGCAGGTTTAGGAATACAGTCACATGCTTCAGCAGGGTTCTACAAACGCTGCCAGCCTCACTGTCCCCAGCAACAAAGTTCTGAGGATGAACAAATCAGCACTACCATAATCCAGACTAAATGGCTTTATTTGATCAGTAATGGCTTAACAGTTCTCATCTACTCTAAAATCATTGGGAACTCAGGGTCACTCACAAACTCAGGAAAGACAGTAACAGACTTTAGGGGACAACTGGTGACAAGAAACAAAGGAATGATACCAAGGAGCCAAATCAGATGAACTGCAGAGGGAACAATGCAGTGACATTTCACCCAAGGCTTTTAGAGAGACAGTGGGTGCTGCTCAGAGGAATACAGCCTGGAGATGCACCATGACTATAAATGGGAGATGTCAAGGGCCAGGGCATGAGAGACCTCTGAGAGGGCTTCAGCCAACAGTGCCAAACACTGCTGCTAGTAGGCTCTGACTCTGAGAATTTGACTCTAAATCTAGCAGTTATGGTACCCAAGCACAAGTGTAGATTTTTATATTTATTTAAAGTTCACTCAGAGGAAATTCCTGGAATGTACTAAGAAACTCTGTGGTGTTTATTTAATCCACCACAGAGTAAGAGCTAAAATCCTTTCCAGAGAAGTGCCACGTGGCAGTTTGGCACACAAGATTAGAAAGGTCAAGCAAATTTGCTAGCACAGACCCTTCAGAAGACATTTCTCAATAAAAGAAAGGGTTGAATCAGAGAGTGGAAATGGAGGCTATTTCTTTGTTCAGGAATAATACAACAGATATTTATGCTCTGTACTAATTTGTTTCCTGGTACTTATTCAGAAATCCTTATTTAGCTATTAAAAAGACAAGTGGCCTGTGAGTGAGTATTCTTAGCTGCCTTGAATACTGGAGCAAAGGCATTGCCAGAGAAGGACTCTGATATTTATGTTCCTTATTTAAAACAACATCAGCAGGTTTTCAGAGGAACACAGGTATTTAAAAGCATTCATGATTATATCTGCAGTTTCCAACCAGGGCAGAAGTTCTTCACCATGAGGGTGGTAAGACTCTGGAATGGTCAAAACCCCATCCCTGGTGGTGTTTAAGGCCAGGTTGGAAGAAGCTCTAGACAGCCTGATCTAATGTGAGGGGGGTTGGAACTAGATGATCCTTGTGATCCCTTCCAACCCTGACTGCTTCTATGATTCTGTGTTTCCAAGTCTGACTCGTTCCACTTGATAGAGACACACATGAAGAGTAACGACACTGCCTCAAGAGAGGAAAAGACTTTCTGGAATCAAACCTGCTTTACTACCACAGTGAATACACTGAGGGAGGGAGTGGACAGATGCAAAAATGTGCATTATACACAAAGTCTGTTTGGAGAAATAAGCTCATTTATCACAGGTAGTATAGCAGGTCTGCAGCTATTTCCATACTAAATTAAGTGTTAAGAAAGGTGTGAGACATCACATCTTCAGATCTCCAGATCATGCTCTCAGAATTTGCTAGCCACATTTTCACAAAGCCTCTATCACACACACATCTGCAGGTTCTTGGGGGTAAAAAAGAACACAACGACATCTGGCTTGATGCATTCAAATTAACAAAACAAAACAAAAAAATAAATGAAAATTCTGTAAGTGCTTACTTTTAACTACTGAAAAAAAAAAAAAATCTGTACTGGCTTTTCAGCTGTGGCAAGGACATTCACAGCCCAAAGTTTCCCACACGAAACAGACAGTGATGGTAGTTACTGCCATTTCTTTTCCTGCAAAACTCCATCAAGGATATTTTCAAGAAGTTTCTTTCTTTGTAACCATTCAACAGTAAAGTGTCTCTCACTTAAATAAACCTTGTTATGACATTCAAGCTGACAGAAGGAGAAAACTTTGCAGTGAGGCTGACAGAGCCCTAGAGCAGGTAGCCCAGAGAAGTTGTGGAGAGATTGCAAACCCACCTGGACATTGTGATCCTGGGCAACCTGCTGTGGATGATCCTGCTTTAACTAAAGGGTTGCACTAGATGATCTCCAGAGGTCTCCTCCAAGCCCCACCATGATGGGATTCTGTATCAAAAATGAACTAGCTTTAACCTGTGTAAATCCAGCACTCCCTAAGCCTGTATTTAGAGAATAGAAGAGGCTTTTGCTCACTAATTAAATCTGAGGTCACTTTTTCAGTTGAGAAATAGAATAGTCACTGGTTGTAACTGATGTGAACATAAGAAATCCCAGGTACACTGCTTGCCTTTCCCTTGGAAAGACTGAAGAATTCAAACTTTCCTTCTCCCCAGCAGTATTTAGCCAGCAGCTCAATGACACAGTGACTTCCAACAAGCAGCAATATTCATCTAGAAAATGCCCCCTTCTAGAGCTGCCACTCCACAGGAACTGTGCTAGAACTGACTGAAGTAATGAAATCATGGCTCGTTTTTGTGACTGGGGACAGGAAAGGAACTTATTTTGCTTTCTTCCAGTTCATTGTGTGACTACATAAGGATCCAAACAGAGTCATTCCTTCCTAAAGGCATCAAGTCTCACCTACTTATTCAATAGTGCACATTGGAGACCTGTTCCCTAGTCAGGATACAAACTGTTCTATGACTCTGTGTAGGAACAGAAGCGAAGCAGAGGGAAGCAGAAAGAGTTGGGCAAGAGGGCAGAAACAGAGCAGGAGGATAAGTGACGTGGAAAGCTCTGGTTCTGATGGATGTGCAATGGAACAAAAGAAGGGGTGGATCCAAGTGCATCTCTAACTCTGCATGGAGCCAGGCATGGCTGACGCTCTACAGATGGTGCAAGTTGACCACTGTCAATTAAATTTGAGAAGCTTTGATCAAGTCATCTGACATCCATTTGTCTTATCCCAAAACAACCCTCAGCGCAGATTAACCACATATAACTTAAAGAGAAACTGAATTTTCCTCCTATCTTGGTGGGGAGGGGGAGGTCAAAGCCATACATTCATAGAAGACGCCACTGTAGACCTGTCACACTGGATCCACTTCTCGGGTCACAGAGGAACATGCAGAGATTTCAGCAGCACACTCAACAGGATGCAAATGCACATCCCTACAAAACGTTGTTGTCCTTTTCTTGGATATGTGTTTCATGCAATATTAACCACACCCCATTCTTCACAATTTTATGACTCTAATTAAGTTTGCATTTGTTAATTTTCCTGAAAATTGAACCCAGCGGGGTTTTACTCAATACTTCTTTCCTCACACACACCCCTCTCACTTCTAGGGATGGTTCCAAACAGGAATATAATAACATCTATAATGAAAAGCAGGCTGCAGTCCCTACCCAAGGTATGTGACAACTCATTTAACATATAAATTGTTTGAGGTATTATTTCAGGTAAGTGATCCTAATGCACTGCCACATTTTATGCCATTAGCCTCAAGGCCCCAGTCACAGCCATTTAGTGAGATATCATGATCAGTCCCCCAGGTTCAGTTTTTCACCGAAGCTAACAAACACAGACTCAGATTTGCTGCAAATGCTTGCTTTCAGGCAGGTGATACAGTGCACAGCAAGACCTGCACTCCTGGATGACTACATCCACTGTCCTAACCCCTGAAGCTCACCGTGGCACAGGGCCACAGCCACTCGAGAAATAACCTGCACATTAAGTGCCTTCAAGTACAGCTATTTTCAGCATTCATTTCAGTGGTCTAACGAAATGTCCTCAGGGAGCAAGTGCTTCAGTCACTTACAGAGTTCACTGAGAAAAAGCCTTTGAAGTTCTGAAGAGGAAGATGGGGTCTGCACAAGTTTAGGTACTCAGAGCTGGCAGATTGGATGCCAGGCATTGTCAACTAACAACCAAAGTCCTGCTTGAAAGCTTCCAAGAATTACAAGCACCGGCAGAATTGCTGTCTTTTAGTATTTCCTTCTGTCTCCATCTATTTACAAAGATCTAGCACATACCCAATTTGATTCTCTACTGTGCATGTAGAATCACTTTTTTCCTTAAAGGAGCCTTAAAGCACAGGAGGTTGCTGACCTGCAGTGCATACACTACTGAGACACTGAAGCAATTTTTAAGTAATATCTATAATCAGTTACTACCAGGCCAGATAGGGAGAGCTAAGTATCAAAAAATTCAGCTGAAAACAAGCAAACAAAAATCTATGAAGATCTCCAAGTGCTCCAGGTCTTTTTTGATTGTGCTTTAGGTAATACCAGGGGAGAAAACAGCAGAAGATAAGAGCTAGGTATTCCAGCCCTTTACAAGTATACACTTCCACTGGCCGACCTGTGTAATACTTAGTCCTGATTTGACAGCTAAAGATAATATTTTCCCTTTTAAAATCAGTAAATTATGGAGTCTGATAGGGTGACAAGAAAAATACACAGAGGGTGAAAGCCCTGGGGCTATTGAGCCTACAGAACAGAAGACTGAGAGGAGATCTTCTCAATGCTCAGCAAGAGCCAAAGGGTGAGGGGCAAGAAATGGGGCCAGACTCTTCCCAGTGGTGCCCAGTCACAGGACAAGAGGTAATGGGCACAAACCGCCCAGAAGGTTCCATCTGAATATGAGGGGAAACTTCCTGACAGTGCCAGATCCCTGGAGCAGGCTGCCCAGCAAGGTTGTGGAGTCTCCTTTTCTGGTGAGATTTCAAACCTACCTGGAGATTGTGATCCTGGGCAACCTGCTTTAGTAGGAGGTTGGACTAGATGATCCCCAGAGGTCACTCCCCACCCCCATCATGCTGTGATCCTGTGTAATAAAGAGTTGTGCTGCATGTTCAAGGCCAGGTTGGAAGAGGCCTTGAGTAGCCTGTACTAGTGGGAGGTGTCCCTGCCTATGGCAGGGGCTTGGAACTGGATGATCCTTGAGGTCCCTTCCAACCCTACCATTCTATGATTCTATGTTACATTCTTTAGCACGTTGTGCTAATACAGTATTGGTTGGATTTTTGGTTTTGTTTTTGGTTTGGTTTGGTTTGTTACTCTGGTATATTTTGTTGCAAAGCTCTTCTAAATCACAGCCTGATCATAAAAGCTGACTCATTTCTCCCCATGGATATAAACACAGTATCTCAATTATCCAGTAACAAGCTGAACTTCTTTTTACTCTCAATTTGTGATAGACTGTTTGGAGCATTATTTTGTTCGATGGACATAAATGGTAGGAGAAAGAACACATTGGAGACTGTAACGTGTACATACCTGACCCCAAATTCTGCTTTGCAGTGCCCCAGCAATTCTGGCTCAATGGGGAAACTAACATTAAAAAAAAAGTCACATTTCGTATCCAATATTCTCTTCACTTGGTTTGAAATAAACTGGCTCCTCTCTCTCTTGCTTTTTATAAAAGCACATAGAAAGCACTGGGTAGCACTAGTGCAGTCCCCACAGAAGGAACTCCACTGCTGTAGTTGTAAATAAACCTCTGATATTTTGGAATAACCCCAGCAACTCGCTGGCCAATTATTAGCCATTCTCTCCATCCACTCCTACCAAAACTACCTCTGTATTTTTCTTTGCTCAAACTGAAAACAGGATAAATACATGTTGTAGAAACCAGGGGGCCACTTGTCTGTTCTTGCTGACAAAATCTGGATTGATGTAAGGAAAAGTGTCACCTCACCTGCAGCAAAACACTGTGATGTGGGCAGACAGGTCGATGAGTGGGTAACATTATGGCCTGTCACTCGAATTGCTGCTCTAGAGAGCAGGTAATGAGAAGTAAGGGGTGCACAGAAAAATGTGAGAGCTGACACAAGGATGTGCAATGGGTTTACTCAGGACAGGACTCTCCCTTTTGCTTTTTCAGGTGGGTAGTAGAGCATACACTAGTGGAGGCTGCTGAGCTAGTGTGCACAAGCCATTTGAAATAATTTTCATCTTGAGCACCTTACCAACTGCACAGTATTAAACTCCAGAAGGATATTTCTTTGTGCTCTCAAGTAATCTTCAGATCAGCTCTGAGGAGGACATTTTGCACTCCTGTAGCTCCTGGTACTGCTGTAGCTCCTGGCACTGCTGTTGCAGAAGCCCTTTCTCAAGTAAGCAGCTAGCCCATTACCCAAGGGCCAAAGGGTGGAAGCTGAGGCATTGGAAATTTCATGTAAACATGAGGAGGATTTATTTCACTGTGAGGGTGACAGAATACTGGCACAGGGAGGTTGTGGGGGTTGTGGAGTCTGCCTCTCTGGAGATATTCAAGACCTGCCTGGATGTGTTCCTGTGTGATTTGGTATCAGTGATCCTGCTCTGCAGGGGGTTGGACTGGATAAGCTTTGGAGGTCCCTTCCAGCCCCTGACATTCTGTGATTCTGTGATCCTGATGAGAAGACTTTGCCCCACTGCCCAGTCTTTCTCTATCTACTTATTTCACTTAAACACANGCTCCTGCTCTGGCAAGGAGGTTGGACTGGATGAGCTTTGGAGGGCCTTTCCAGCCCCTGACATTCTGTGATGTCCTCTCCTCTGCACTGTTTATTTTTTCCTGCTGACATCTCAGAGAAATGTGGTCCATCGCTGCCTCTCATTACTGTTGCAGTGCATTTGAAGCAGACACACAATCGTCTATCAGAACTCAGAACAACCCTCACCCCCCAAAAAACAGGGGTTAGGAGAAGGCTCCCAAAGCAAGTCTAAAGAGAAGATGGCACTGAAGCTGCTTAGACTGCATAGAGTTAAGCAAACCATATGATCACGTGGTAGAAAAATATTCCAGGGTGTTTCGTGTGCCTTTAGAGGTCACAGACACTCCACGCTGTGCATATGCCAACTCATATGCTGTTTCCACAGAGAATCTAAGCCATTCTCTAGACAAGCCAGCTTGGGCTGGGAGCACTGTCATATTTTTCAAGTAAATACATCTGTTCCCTTCTACCCCCTCCCCTTACTTTCACTCCTTTTCACTATTTTCTAGCTATAATGGCTAGGGTGGGTCTATCTCTAACAGCAAAGAGTGTTGTAATCCGGAGATAAAAGCTTCACATACAGGGTCAGGTTGTAGGTCTACTTATCCAAAATGTTCGAGTCAAACTTGAAAGAAAAACAAACAAATAGCTAAGGCTGCCAACCTACTGAGCTTCTAGGCAGCAAAACCAAAACTCAGTTGATGAAAACAGAACCTCTGCTAAGCATCAGTAAGTTTTAGATGCAAAAAAAAATCTGGAGAGTGAGCAAGCTGCATCTTCAGTGTTCATATAACCCCAAAGTTTTACAAGACTAATCCAAGGATGGAACCTTCCTGTCTTACACATCAGTGTTACCCTAAGTAGTTAATAACAGAAGCACTTTATTGTGAAGCTTAATTAATATTTTTCTGCATGCCTGTGGTCCAGGTAATCCCTTTTGTTGGTTTGAACAACAATGAGGAGACCACAACCACACTATCTCTACTCCATCGGTCTGACCAGTCTGTCAACCTACAACATCTGTGATAACCAGGAGGATACTACTCTGTGAGAATCCTCCTCTCCCTTCTCACCTAAAATACTTCAAAACATTGGCTGAGGCAAACTTCAGGATTTGTGTCAAAAATCCCACCTTGTCTCCCACACTAAGTGCAACAAAGAGTATCATCACTACCTGATGCCATGGATGGAATGTGCAGACACACCAGAAGTGGCCACTAACCTGTAAAGTTAGATGAAAACAAGTTGAATCTTTCTTTAGCACTCAAGAGTTATCTTCATATTTCTAGGATTTTTTCTTTTTTTATGAAGAGTTTCAGAATACCCTACAGATCACAACCCTCCTTCCATCTTCCACCTCTCCTGGGTTGTATATCCCCTTAATTTCAGTTTAAAGCTCAGCCTTGAAGCACACTTCTTGATTTAGGCTGTTTCCTGGGAGAGACTCCAAAATATTACATGGGAAGATCAATTCTTTCTCTTTTCTCACAAAATGCATTTTGAGGAAGCAATAAATGCCAGAAATTCCAATATGCTGCCTAGTGAACTGTTCACTGTGATAGCTGCAGAGATGGGTGATAGGTTTTGGTATTTCTACAAAAAGTATTCCAAAGTCTGTGAGAAATTTGGAATTGGGGAAAACAAAACAAAACAAAACAAACAAAAAAAAACCCCACAGAACAACAAAGGTAAGAGAAAGAGTGTCAAACAAGATCTGAGCCTTGGTTATCCTAGAAGCAGAGGCTGTGTTCCATTATGTCCATTATGTTCACCCAGTTCATAGAACCATAGAATGG
>VWYK01026908.1:1313-18190 GCA_013399775.1 Semnornis frantzii | reverse complement strand
GCATTATATATATTTTTTTTAATATTATAAAGAGATTACTATTGTATTATGAAGAGATTCATAGTGTTGGTATTAACTATAACATCAGCTTATTGCTTCCCCACAAGTTTTTGGTGTTTTCAGTAAGTTTACTCTTGGACACCTCTATTTCTTCAGACTAGCACAGCAATATCTGTGTCCACAGTACATGAGAGTATTATATAGAGCTCATGCCCAACTGCCTTCAGCTTGTCTCCTTGTGTGGAAGAATTCTATCTTTGGATGGGTTAATTTTCAGTATGAGAATGAGGCAAAAACTTGTGGAAAGACTATTATTCTAATTGATGTATATATTGAAGTAGTAAAAACAAATCTTTGGGTCTGACAAAGCAGTAGGTTGTGCTCTTCTTAGTAGCACTAGAGTGAATGCAGCTTATTTTGTGGAGGGTCTTTGCAAATAGCTGCCTATGCACTGCACCCTGTGCCCTTGGCAGATTAGGTTATGTTCTTGCAGGGTTGCACAGAATATGAAACAAGAGGCAGTTACAGTGGATCATACCCAAGTGTCCTCTGGCTTAGCTCCTGGGCCTGGGATAGTGGATGCACCTGCAACCAAGGTGTCTGGGACAATGTCAGGAGAAGGAAGCTTTCGAGAAGAAATCCCAGCCACTGCATGGCTCATTTCTGTTGCCTTGGTCTGTGCTGCCTGAGCTGACAGGGCAGTATTCACTGGTTCCTGCAATGCCTTTATGTGGGTGCTATAATGAGTGTGCTGCTCATTTTTGCCTTCAGTTTTATACCATTCAACACTTGATTCCTATGGTTCAATATTTTATTTTATTTTTATTTTGGCTCTCCTATTCCCCCCTTCCCTCTGTAAGACAACTGTTTTCCTTCCACAAATACAGACAGAAAAGTTATCAGTGTTCCTCTCACCCATGTTCTTCATGCAGACTACAATCTAGAGAACCCAAGGGCAGGGAATTTACTCATGTCCAGAGAGTTCATCCTGGTTTACACCAAGTCCACCATCTCCTCAGATGTATCTTTGCAAAGGTTAATGCCCACATATGACTCACAAACATCAGAGATATAAGAAGAGCTTTAAGCAAATTAGTTCTTAGTTCAATGCTTCCTCTTTCTGTCTGCCCTCTTAATCTGCCCAAATGCCTCTTCATTGAGTTATATTCCTCCCTCACCATTGTGTTTACCAACTATTTAGGTTAGAGTGGAAAATCCTTTGTGACCTTGTCTTCTAAGGTCTTCATTCATCAATATACTTAAATATGCTTCAGCATGCAGCCTTTCACTGAAACACAGTCATCTACCACACACCCAGTACAAGCAGCTTGCTGGAATGAGACCATAGTTTACACAAGCAGTATTTTCAAGCCAAGTGAAAAGAGAACCATATAAGAGAATGTATTGCCATGAAAGATAGAATTCTTTACTGTGAGAAAGCATACAGTTAAGAAGATATATATTCATGAAAGACTGCCTGTAATTAAAAGTCATGCCTCTATTTTAGACATGGGCAGAGATGATTCAGTATCACTTCCTTTAAGATTATAGAAAACCAGAAGATTACCATGAAAAAATAAATTCAAGTACAATGTAGTAGAAATATTTCAGGAGATAGACTATTTCTAGGAGTTTTGATTCAAATTATAGAACACAGAAGGATAGACAGAGAAGTTATATTTTATCTACCTAAATTGATCTTGAACTGTGCAAGTAACACAGCATTCAAAACACAATTGTTTTAGGGAAAACGCAGGGAACAAAATAACTGCATCCGTGGACACAGGATTTTCTTAATTTATTGCAATCATCAGACTGAGACACACATGGTAGCCCTGGCAAAACACTTAAATGCAGAACACTGGTAAATAATCTAAAAGATCTAAAATTAAAAGGAAAACAGATTGCAAAACAATTCCTGGCAGATTCAAATATCTAGAGAGGCAATGATGAAGATGAGAGATGAAGCACTTTTACCCCTGCAGAGATCAGATTTCACTCAGGCAAAGACTGATGATTATGTTTTAGTCCAAGAATAATGAAAATGCTATCTTTGAACTTTAATTTTAGTCCACATGTAAACAGGTAATTCAGGCTGTCTAAAGACAACAGCTTTCTCATTTTGTGATATTGCTAAGTGTGGACTTAGGAAAGTCTTGCTTTATTTGGCTTGGTCTCAATGCCTTGAAGTATCCTATTACAGTCAGAAAGTCAGACTAGAAGGTCTTTACTGGATGCATAAGCAGGCAGAAGTCGTGACACAGGCTTTATCTACAAATGACCAACATGGGAGATTGTTCATGTTACCACAGGGATAGAGCAGCAGTAAGGGTAAAAGGTATCCTGGAAGAACAGAAAATGTGGACCAGTGATTCCTCCTGATCTAGACAAAAGCATCAGTGCAATTAGCTGCTCTTCTGTCGGCAGCACTTAAATCTCCTCAAGAGTCTTATACTTACTTTTTGGGGGATTTATTTCAAAGAGGAATCAAATAGACTTCAAAACCTCCCCTATTCCATTCAACCCAAAGCAAGATTTACTTACTGAAAAGATTTGAGGTTTCTTGGCCTTAAAAAAAAAAAAAAAAAAAAATGGGAAAAAAAAAAAAAGGAAAAAAGAAAAGGAACAGTTTCAGGTGAAGTTGAAGCTTTCACAGTTCCTCTTTAATACAGGGTGTAACAAGGCCTTCAGTACCAGCTCTCAAAGTACACTCCCTGCTGTGGCATTCTCACTGCCTCAAAATAACTCAGTGTGCAGTGCAGAGATACTAGTCTTTAATTAGAGACCAGAACAGTTTCAACATATGGGTCCAGATTCTATTCAAAGCAACTGTACTGCAAGCGCACAATCCACCTTTTGTTGAGTTCATCAGAAACATAACCTCCTGCTTTCAGTCTGGATGTAATAAAGCCCTCCCTGAAATCAGTGTAAGTTACAATGTGGTGAATAATCAAGACTCAGAGTATTAACTAAGGTAACTGGTTTTTGATGTTTGTAAAAATCTTCATATCCAGGCTGTCAAAGTCTGGAACAAGCCCCACTGGCTCCCATATTGTTCTGACATGGCTTTCTGAACAGCATGAGCAGTTAAAAATATCTGAAATAGTACTGAGGTTTTGGTGTGTGTGCAATCACTATAAATAAAGCTAACTTATGAACATATATATCTAAAAAAAAATAAATCTGCATAACATTAGAATGAAGTAGTATTATCTGAGCTTGAAATACTGTAGGACTTGCTCTGTAGTAAGGTCAGGAGTGGACCTGCCAAGAAAAGTGAGCTCTCATTTCAGGATATATATAAGATCCAGGCACTGTGTTTGGATGTAGAGTTCTTTAAAGAAAAGAAAACCAAATTATATTTCCTTCGTTTTTCTCTCTGAAAGCCAAGTTTCAGGGTGGTTGTTTTATTTTAGGTCTGGTAATCCCATCAATTGACCTAGCCACCTTGGTCAGGGCACAGTGAACTGCCACACAAGTCTGATGCACTGAAAAGACTGGAGAGCAAGTGGCAGACAGTGACCATATGCCCAACAGTTATGACTAAGACAATCAGAAATGTAGCATTTAGGAGGGTTTTATTTGAAAGAGATAGTAAACTCACTAAGAAAGAATTTCCTTGTTTGCTTTCATTTTAACAAGCAGAGATAAACCAACTTATGGCTTTGTGAACTTCTGACAGCATTCGTAGGACTATTGTGAAAACGTAACTCATTTGAACTGGGATGATAGAAGCTCTTTCCCAGTACAGGTTGTTTTAAAAGAGCTATGTGGAAAAAGAATTGATTGAAAACAATAAGTAGTCATTCATATTAACAATGTATTTGAGGGCATCATCCTGGAGAAGAGAAGGCTTCGAGGAGACCTTAGAGTAGCCTTCCAATATCTGAAGGGGGACTACAGGAAGGCTGGGGAGGAACTAATTACAAGGTCTTGTAATGACAGGACAAGGGGAAATGGGTTTAAACTGGCAGAGGGAAGATTTAGACTGGATGTCAGGAGGAAGTTCTTTCCAGTGAGGATGGTGAGACACTGGCACAGGTTGCCCAAGGAGGTTGTGGCTGTTCCCTCCCTGGCGGTGTTCAAGGCCAGGTTGGACAAGGCCTTGAGTGACCTGTGCTAGTGGGAGGGGTCCCTGCCTATGGTAGGGGTTTGGACCTGGATGATCTTTGAGGTCCCTTCCAATCTTACCATTCTCTGATTCTATGATTCTATCATTGCATGACAGGAAATAAAGTGTACTGCAAATTACCTGGAGAGAAAAAGCTTTTCTCTTGAACAGCAAATGTAGCATCTAAATGGTATCAAGAATGCTACAACTAGTGGTCAAAACACTTCACAGAAGACAGGATTTAATGAGATATTTCGTTATTGATATTTCTACTAAAAATATTGGCTTTGTCTTCCAGATATCCTACCAAAATTGGGTAAGCTGTGTACAGTCACAGTGCTATGACTCGGTTAGTGAAAATCCTTCTTAAACAGATCAACATATATAAAAGAAGGCTTCCAGGATAAAATGTAACCTTCATGAAGTGCCCTAAATGTAGTCCAGCCTTTGGATAGTTAAAGACTTTAATCTCTGCTTTTATTTCCTACATCTGCTTAAGTATTCCTTCCAAACAATCATCTACACTGCAGAAATTTGATTCTACCATGATAAAAAATTATCTGACGAATGAGTCTATGATGTTCATTGTGCTTTTGTAAGACAAATTCCTTCACCTGGAAAGGAGAAAAAAAGTCTTTTCCCCCTTACTGAAAAGCTAACATTAGAAAACACCTAATACACGAGAGAATCAACTAGAAGGGCTGTTTGTAAAAGCAGGACACAAACAGCAATAGCGTCTTTGCAAGAGGAATTTTGTTAATAACTAAAGAGATAACAACTTCAACATCATCCTGAAATGATTCACTGGTCTATATATTTTTTCCTATAATAAGAGTTTCATTACAACTAAAACAATTCTATGCTTCTAAAAGGCCTTGTAAGGTAAAAAAGGCAGAAGATTTTCATTGCTTGTGATGATTACCCACTGAATGCACTTAAAGCATCTGAAAGGAGAGCCTGCATTTTTCATCTGTGTTTGTATCTGTTCAGATACTCTTCTGTTCCCTTGTGGTGAAAACACAAAATGTACAGTAATATGTAATGTCACCCTGTAGCCACAACAGTCATGGCTCATGTCCAAGTAAAATGTCTCCTTTTGTAAAAGAGATGGCATTCATTTTCTATATCCCACTTTGCTATTAGGTTTAAGCATCAATTTATCAACCCTTCTTATCCTAAACGCATTGCACACAATGCAGTGCAGCTGTCCACACTGTGATCCATCAGTACTGTATCACTCAGTCCAGGACATTTCTATCACTCCTATATTCAGAGTACTAAATCCCCATTTGTCACTTGGAACACATGTGACTGAGTAGCATTTGGACTAGGAAGAAGACTTCAGAAGATCAAATTTTATTTGAGAAGATAAGAAGACTTAGACTGAAAAGTTCACTCTGTCCTGAAAGGTGACATCTTGTAGGGAGCTTGAAGAGAGCTTCTGATTATTTTTTTTTTTTTTAATTTTTATTTTAAATCCAATCCTTAGTCTCAAGTGAGCTCAATTTGGATCACTCCAAGTTAAACACGACTCTGAAATTAGATACACCTAACATTTTCTTAGAAAGGGAAAACTCCTACTAGTCCTTTGTAGGTATATGGAAACATTAAATACCACACAGAAGGTGACATGGACACAGAAGTGCCTCCGGTAATAGAAGTCAAAGCACCAACAGACAAGAGACTATCTTAAGGACGCTCACTCCAAGAAAAATTTTTGGATGCCATGTGGCAAACACTACTTTACCCACTAGGCTTGATAATGCTCTGCCATGCAGGGAGGTGGCATTTATGCCTTGCACCACTATTACCTGACAATTGAGCCAGCGAGGAACATGACCAGAAGAGAACAAAATTTAGCACAGACTAGTGGCTCCCAGTTAGAATAAGTTAAAGGTTTTGCACTTAGAGCTCATATAGTTGCAGTTGTTGGAAGTTTTCTGTATCGAAGTTCAAATTTCAATTAATATAAACAATGAAGTTTAACTGGAAGTGCTGTATTTGATTTGATAATGTGAGGTATTCTCTACACAGTGCAGAACGCTACTTGATCTTTAACCCAATGTAAGAATTTTTTTCCATTATAGTAAAAAAATGGAAATCTTGGAAGCATATAATCTGCTTTCAAAGAACTATTCAAGTCTTTATAAGTTTCTCTCAACTGAGCCTTTTATGGTCCACTCGTCCCTGGTTTGTTCCTGCTGTGAGTGTTTACCATTCCCACAACTGAACTGCCATGCATGCCTGAATACATCAATATATGTGCACATACTCTTGCACCTGCTTCCTCAGATTTTATTAATGCAGCTGTGTGTGAGCACATAAAAAGCTATGTCATGCAAGGCATTTAGGAGCACTGTCAAATGTATTGGCTAATGAACAGCGCAACATATGGTATGTTAATTGTCTCACATCGGAGCTGAGATGAGCAACAATGAAGAAATAGTCTCAAGCTGGCAGTACTATATCAGTTCTGGTATCCCAGATTACATTGCTTCTTATCTGGGAATCATGGTTAATCTGGAAATAAAAAAGATGCTACAGCAGTCCTTTTCTGGAGGCAGTGTGGGCACGCAGCACTTCAATGTAATCACACATGGATCTTGTCTCTTATTTAATTTTTAATTGACCAAGATATTTCTGGCAGCTTTCTAGAACTGTAAAAGTAGTTCTGCCTAGACTAAAAGTACCAGTAACAGCTAGGAAATTAAATTGGAAATGGGGTTTAGCTCCTTTCGCTACCTACCAGATTCATCTATACTCTTCTTGAAATTGTTTTCTTCTTTAGCTCTTTTCCTCCACTACCAACCTTCGCACCAAGCCCAGAGAGGAATAGGTTAGCACTAATGACACTATAACCTCCACAATCTCCCCAACTACCTTTCACTTCTTATTGGATTCTCACATAGAGAACAACACCATAAAGCTATAGCCACAAAGAGGCTCTTTGGCATTCAATGAAAAAGGTAACTCTAACAGTAGCCAATTCAAAAGCCTTCTGCTTCTAAGTCAGACATAATGAGAGTGGGGGTGAATCAACAGTGAAACCAATTTGGAAAGAATTGTCCAGCTTTTTGGGACACTGCCTCTCTATGCTGCTGTCTGTAATGGAAGAATTTAGCAGCTCTCACTCCCAAGACTAAAACACTATGAGCAATTATTAACATAAGTGTCTTTCATTGGCATTTCAAATATTGGATGTGCTTTTTGTAATTGCTTTGCCTAGTCAGTAGAATGCAGTCATCGCTTATGCTCGCTGGTGCATAAATTTACAAACATCATGCAAATGTATTATTTGTAATAAAACTGACTAATGAACTTTAAAGGCCAATTATTTGTACATGTCTGCCTGCTCAGAGTAATCATACATCATTCAAATTTACACTTACATAGTTGTTGCAGTGCACTCGTTAATCTATGCTTCATGGTAAGCATTACAAGTAAAGCTAGATGGAAAATGAGTTTCTTAGAGTGCAAAGGTCTGATACATCCAAGATTGGAGTAGAAAGCAAAATAGAACTTGGAAGCTTTTTCAAAAAACCCAAAAAAAACAACATAAAAAACCCAACCAAACGAACAAACAAAACCCCCAACCCCCAAAAAAGCAACTAACCCATACCATTCAAATGACAGCTACCAAAATCCAGGCGTCAATGGATAACCATGACACCATTTCCTGCAGGGCTCCAGTCTTACCAAGTCCCCGGAGTTAGAAGGGGCACTGCTTGATGTGTTCCTCCCACTGTGCATCTGCAGCAGGTCTATGCAGTTGCGTGAGGATGGGGGCTGTTTTGTCGATTTTGCTGATGGACTGACAACAGACTGTTATGAAAGGATTTCTCACAAACTCACTGTGCTCGGTTTTCTACAAACAGTTTTTCCAAATACCCGAACCTGGCATACTGTATACTCAAAGATTCGTTTTCCTGTTGTGGATGCTAAAAGGAGGTTTCAAACAGGTACTTTGATGCACCATTGGTCCATTTCCATATCTAGATGTATTTTTTTCTGCATGAACTCTTCTTGCTTGTCCTTGCCTTTCCTCAGACAAATTGGCACTGTTCTACTTGTTGTGATAACAAAGGATTACGATAAGATAATTAAATACATAAATCAATTATCATCAGGAGCTAAAGGCTGCCTGCTGGCCAGACAAAGATGGCTAGGATTCAAAGGTAGTTCACTAGTCTCATCAGTCTCAGACTGGGGGAAATCTTCCAGTCAGACTAGAATTACTGTCAGTGATTTACTACCAACAGAGGGATGGAGTGAACCCCCTAGGGACTATTCCTGACTCTGTCACTGACCTTGAATTAGTCCCTTGACTTCTCTATGCTTCATCTTACCTATTGCAATGCTTAACTGTCTAGAGTGCAGCTTTAGAAGTTTAATTAAGCTTTGGGAAAAAAAAACAAAAACAAACAAACAAAAAAACCCACTCCTTTTAAATCGCTGTTCTTTGGGTTTTTTTTTTCCTTTTTTTTTTTCTTTGTTTCTTTGATCTTGTTTTGGTTTAGTTTTGGCATTTGGTTTGTTTGTTTGTTTTTTCCTTTCTAATGTAGCCTGAAGAAAGCTACTGTGCTGTTTGCTTCACTCAGCATTCACCACCACTCTGCCAAAAATGTCTGCAGAACCACTGCTGAGGATGCAGTTTCTGCAATGGTTGGGATGGCAGTGAGAGCTTGTCACCTAGTTGATGCTGCATGTAGTGACACTGAAGCCCCCAGGACATTCTTCAAGAGAACAGTTTGTTAATGTCACCTCTAAAAAGTCTCATTAGAAAAATCATTGCTAAGAGTAAATGCCTTCCATCTTTATACTCCTTCTTCTGTCTCCACAGAGCCTGGTATTTCCACTGGGAGCCAGGGGAAGTGCAAGAATCTGTCATATTGTCATAATAGACAGAATTAAAAGAACCTGCTAGCTGTGGGAAGCGTGAAGTCTTTCTGCGGTTTTTTTTCCTCTCTCCTTTATGTACTAAAGAAAATGATAAAATTCCACCTCAGGAAAGAGAGGAATTTAGGGATAGAAGGGTAGAAAGATACGGAAATAAATGTCACAGGTTCATTAGGAAATAAGACTAGAAGAATAACCTAGGAAAGAATTCAGGTGAAAAAGCAATCGAGCCTTTTCAGAAACCCCCAGGCAAGTGAAAAACTCTCTGCCTCAATAATACACATAAGATCAAGGGACACGTAATTAAATTAGGGGTTTTCTGTGATTCACTGTGAGTCAAAATGTACCAGCCCTTGCACAGACAATTACTTTGGTGGAACAAGGTGAGTTTCAGGCGGATGAAAGTGGAGGGGCATCATGCTTGACATATCTACACTGGATGGTAAAACCAAGCTGTATCCTCTAAATCCAGTACTTCCTTCTAAGATGTCTCCTCTTCCAGCCATCTGAGTAACTCCTCTCTGTTCTCCAAACTCATTCCTCTTCTATTTTATTCAATATCAATTCAAAGCAATTCAAGAAGACTGAGTGATACTTCAAATTAAAATACCAGCAGTGCCTTGACAACTGACAGCCCTTACATCTAATCACAGCAGAACTGTCTTGCAGTGTGCTGCTTATAGCTTCACTGTCCCAAGAAAATGCTGATGAAGTTGGCCTCAGGCAAGAGAGAACTTTGAGCAAGTAAGAACTGAAAACTTTTTGAGAACTTTATTTGGCTGTGACTGTATTTTTCATTGATCGCTCTAAATCAAAATTTTCACTTCTTTATGTGCGTAAATTCAGTTTCTGAAGGGTAACAAAGCTCCAGCTACTACAAGAATGGTCTCTGCTGATTGTTGTCTTCTCTAAATCTTCCTGAAAAGGTTTAATACTGCTATTCAAACTCTTTTTCAGATCTTTTATTTGAGCTCTGCAGAGAAGTTGAATCGACAAAGTCCAAAATGAAACACAATGCATAAACCAACTGCTCTCTCTCTCAAGGCCCAGGTAATGTCCTTTCTCACCAGATGTTCCTGTTTCTAGTAGTTAATTCTCACTTTTTCTAGGTATAGTTTTATTAAGAGAAATACCAGCTCACACCTAACAGTTCCCTTCAGTCAAGTCTTTTCCCCATGAGCTTTCTGCAGATGAACAGCAGATTCTTACAACCATCTGATGTGGTGGCATGTTAACATGTGGTCAACACCTACCTTTAAAGAGGCTTCAGAGAAGTCTTGTTAATGCTAAAAATTATAGGTCCTACATCTGCCCTAGAGAGATGATTTTCTGGGAGTGTTCCCTGTATTAATGACACTATGACGGGTGCTCCAACTGAACTTGCTGGAAGGTTTATTTCCAAGAAAGCACTCAAAAGGACATCCAGATACGACATCCAACTACTACAGATACATTTTATAAGACCGTGTTCAACTCTTGAAATGTTGGAAATTCATCTACATGAAGCAAAAGAAATTGCGAGGGTTGAAAATAAGTGTCCTCTCTAATTACCTGAGAGGAGCTCCCTCTCTCCAGTGATAACTCCATCCATCAATTTCCAGTAGTTTCCAAAGCTGCAATAAACTACTCAGTCTCTTCTTGATCCATAGGATTGGGATCTCACTGTCTTTTCTGCAGTGTTCCCTTTTCTGCATTGCTCCCTGCTTCTCTCAGGAATCTTCACTTGCATTGCAGAGACAGGGACATTTCTGCAAGCTTCTCTCTTCTAAATGGGTTCAGATGTGTTTGCTTATTGAATACCTATTGTAGAGATCTTATTTGGCTCATAATGCACATCTAGGCCACAGCAAGAAGACAGATTTCCTGCTTGCTGCTCGGTTGCAGTCTTATAGCTGAACCAACAGATACAAATGAATGTAAGTGGGCAAATGTAAGTGATGTTATCCACCTGTGAACCACAACTGGAATTTAATTTACTAAAGAAATAATCTTAGGAAATAGTTCCTAGACATTTGGAAATGGGGAGTCCTTGCGCAGCAGTGGAGCTTGGTGGCCACATGTCATCATTCTGCTTCACAGCAGCTGCTTGGGGAATGGGAGAGCACAGTGAGGCTCCCAGCTCCAGAGTTCCTCTGGGAAAAAAAAAAATGATTTTTTTTATTTATCACTCTGTTACCACTCTGCCTTATCCACAAGAATGACTTCAAGTAGCCTATGTGTAGAAAGCAGAAGCAGTACCTGTAGGAAGTGAACAATATTAACAATCTTCCCAGCTCTGGTAGGAAGTTCTGGCCTGCTCCTTTCTTCATCTTCAGGGAATCCAGATTCTAGGTCAATAAATCCCATAATCCCATAATCCCATAATCCTTGCTTTAAACCCAAGCAAACTAAACCTTCAAAGGAAACAACCAGAGAACAAACAAGTAAATATTTTGTATAACTAACATATAAGATGTTTTAATAAGAACATAATTTATTACTGTTATTATTGAGCTCAACTTTATACAAACTGAATTGTCATTTTTGGGTTTTAGATTCCTGTACATCTAATATTTGCAGTCATTATGTGTCATTTATAATCTTTCTGGCACATGTTTGGAGCCAGAGTCTCATTCCTTACACAAAGTCCAGCTTTCCACAAGGGATCCATTATGGTTTGGGGTAAACCTTCTCCCAACACGCTGCTATACCACAGCCTCCCAGTGTCAATAACAAGCCAAGGCAGCACACACATTGCTTCCACCAGTCTGTGAAAATGCAGCTCATAAACAACTGTAGCACTAACACTTCCTCCCTGTTTGAAAATACTTTCTTTTTTTTTTTTGGTGATCAACTGAATTCAAGATATATTCAAGTGCCAACAGCATGTCAGAAGCTGCTGCATTTAGCAGAAATGAGAATGATGCTTCTGATATTTAGTTGGTTGATTTTGATTTGGTTTATTTTTGTTCATTTGTTTACTTCAGGAGAGAGTCTTTTATTTCTGGCATTCAGAAACAATCTATAGACATGGATGAACATAAGAATTAGTTTATATTTGCTTATTAAAGCAACCATTTTTATGTTGTCCTGGGAAAAGAGTTTGCTGTTCTTCTCAGTGATTTTCTTTTAAATGTTCGTTCATTTCTGTTTTTGAATAAATGTATTTTGAAAAAACTTTGTTATTGTTCTCATGAAGGTACCATAACACACAGCAGCTTTCTCAACGTATGAATGGGTCATCTATTTTGTAGCTGTTAACACTTTGCTCTTACACTTAGACATGTATATATATAAAATTTTAATTTTACATTCCCTTTTAAAAAAGCAACGTACAGAGCAGCAGTAACATCCATTCTAATAGAAACTTTTATAAACCAGTCATTTTCCTCTTAAACAGCATCCTTCCAATTCCTTTCTTGCACAAATGTTTATGTGATCAGAAGAGTTAATATCAGCCTTTCAATTTAAAACAAACCAGTGGGGTATTATAGAAGCTAGAGAGTAATTCAAGAAGTACTTCTGTCAACCCTGGGATGAGGTCAGAGTGGATCAAGATATGCTCTGCTTAAATAACTTAAATAACTTCTAGGCAGAAGAATAGAACAAGGAAACAGCCCTTGTTCCTTTTCTAAAATATAAAGTTCTCAAAAATTACTTCTGTTTATTTAGTGAGCCTAGTTGGAGAAATCTTTTCAGCTGCAGCCTCTGTTGCACTGGGAGCATATCGGTGATGCCTATATACAGTGGAACTGAGTAGAAAAAACAATCCCCTCTCTGTTCCAAACTTTAAAATATTTTATTTTTAATATGTCCTGGTGTAGCCTGGATCAAAAAACAGTTCTACAGATTTTTTCCTCAAAAGAGGAAGGCACAGGTTGGCAAATGTTCTGATAAGTAAAGTATTTTCTGGTACACAGGAGCCTAACTTCAAATTCCCCTTTGAATTCGGTGATATTTTTCTTATATGTCCTGGGAAATGCTCTTTACACTGGTTAATCATATTCAGGAGTATTCACTAAAATTTCAACCAGAAATACTATCCCAAACCTGGCACACATCTTCTGAAGACTCGAATTATTATTTCTATGTTCTTGAGGTGTGCTTCAATGTCAGTGAACTATTTATTAAGAAAATTTGCTTTTAAAAAAGCTACTTTAAAACGTACCAGTTCAGTTGTACACACTCAAACATGAATGAATAACCCTGTTCAAGATTATCCAAGCTCATGAAAACCTCTTTTTCCACCCAGGGACATGGCAATGCACTGCAGTCCCTCTTCCAGCTGGCAAGCATATTCTAGGCCTTCACAGCTGGCCACACTGCTCCTGAGCTTTGCACTTTCCTTACCTAAACTCTAAGCTTCTGCTTCTTAACCCCTGGTTGAACATTTTTTGTCAGGACAGCGCATTCCCTTTAACTCTGTGACTGGGCCAGTTGTGATCTGTTCTTTGACAAGCCTCCTAGACTCTGTGAATCTTGCAGTTCCACTTCATGTTTTTTGGATAGACTGCTGCTACTTGAAATATAGAGGAGCTCCAAAACTTGGAGCAAGATTTCTTTAATACCTTGGATTTAATCTTCTATATACAGTTTTTAGAAAGAGATCAGAAAAGGAATACTGTAGGGGATTTTTTTCAGCATTAAATAAAAACCTTTGTATAAGGAAAAGTTGTGCAGCAGTCTTGATATTTGTGGTGGTTCGGGGGCTCAGGTTCCCTTAAGAAGACCACAGAGACAAAGTCCTAAAATCAGAGGGGGCTGAACCTGGTCATTCCAGGATATTGTAACGTTGTTATTCTATTCTGCTTCGAGGTATCACAGCTTAAAAGGCATATATATAGTATACAGTATACATATACTGTAGTATACATATATACTGTAAATAGACTCTTCCTTCAAACTGCCAATCAGTGTGCGTTATTTTCATTTTCACTCCCCAAAAGGGAGTAAATATCATTTCTGTCCTCCTGTCCCAGGTAGCTTGTGGTCCTGAACTGGGGCGATATTCCACCTCATTGATCACATTTCTCTTACCCAGAGATGTTCCATGGAACCAGTGAGGGAGCTCCAGCTATGTCTGCCCAGGTTTCAGGTAAGCAAGGAGCATTCCAAGTGATAGGCATGCTGAGAGCAAAATGGAGTGGATGTCCTCAGGCAACCATGCACCAGTTGTAGCTGTGCAGCCCAGATCTGCCCTGCCAGAAGGTTGGGTGGCAGCCCACTGTTCTCTGAGGTGGAATTGGAGTGCATGCTCCATCGCATCATTTATGGCCTCACTCTCCCTGCAAGACTTTCTGATTAAAAGTAATTGCACAATGCTACAGTCGAACTTTTTGGAGAAAATGAAGAAATCGTTCAGCCTACTGATTTTCATATGATCCTGAACATTCAAGAGATGGAGTGGTAGGAGTTTTGTTTCTTTCATCTCTTTAAAGTTCTTTAAATTACTGTTCTAGTAAGTTTGTTTTGGTTCTCTCTTCAAGGTGAGACAAAGCAGAAGACTTCCACTCTAAAAGGCTTAATGAAGACGAACTTCGTTAGTGTATTTCAGAATCATAGAATCATAAAATGGTAAGGTTGGAAGGGACCTCAAAGATCATCTAGTTCCAACCCCCTGACATAGGCACTAGTACAGGTCACTCAAGGCCTCGTCCAACCTGGCCTTGAACACCTCTAGGGAGGAAGCAGCCACAGCCTCCTTGGGCAACCTGTTCCAGTGCCTCACCACCCTCACTGGAAAGAACTGTCTCCTAACATCCAGTCTAAATGTCCCCTCAGCCAGTTTAAACCCATTGCCCCTTGTCTTGACATTACAGGACCTTGTAAATAGTCCCTCCCCAGCCTTCCTGTAGGCCCCCTTCAGATACTGGAAGGTTACTATAACGTCTCCTTGAAGCCTTCTCTTCTCCAGGCTGAAGAGTACATCTTCGCTGAGTATAGACATCTCGCATCAATAACACTTTTGTCTTGGCAAATTCCACATCTTTGTAGAAGAAACATTATCAAGAATTAGTAAAATCACTGGATTAAAAAAAAAAAATGTAAGAAAGCATTGAATGCTGAAAAAACACATGCACGCTGAAGTGTTTAAAACTAAGTTGAATTAAATATTCATTCTGTGTATGTAGGCAATCATGTCAGTGCAAATATCATAGCCTTAAGGACTGATACTGAGTGAAGCGAGACATAGTCATGGTACTCTGGCATAGCACTTTGCTTATGTCCCTGCTCCAAGCACAAAACTATTGATACTTGACCTGGCTTAGTCTTAACCTTTGTGTTTAGTCATGACCTAGCTGTAGCAGTATGGGCCTCTCTGTTAACTGATATTGCATCCTCCTCTGGCAGACTTTGCTGTACTGACTGTGACAAGAAGAGCTTCACATATTGCAGCTAGTCTTGTGTCCTTGGTATATCCCACTTAATATTGTTAAACAGTTAACTGGCACACACAAGAATACCAGCAGCACAGGATGATTTCTGATAGTTTGTTATCATTATAATATTCCAAGGGATGCAGGGATAAAAGAGAAGTAGAAACCCAGGGAGGATATCAGCAGGCTTAAATAAAGTAGAAAGATGCAAGTTGTCACTAAAGTTGCAAAGTTCCCATAGAGCAAAGGAAGATGTGTGGTACACACCAGTGGCTTAATTTCAGAGGGAAGAGAGGAAAAGTAAGGGGAAGAAAAAGATAAGAGAAAAATGAGAAGGAAGAGGAGGAAGGAAAGAGGGAATGAGTGAAGGAAGGAGGGAAGGAAAGAAGGCATTTGGAAGAAAAAGAATTTGGAAGGAAGGAAATTGGAAAGCATTAGAAAGGTAGGAAATTTGGAAGGAGGGAAGGAATTTGGAAGGAAGGCATTTGGAAGGAATTCAGGAGGAAAGAAGGAATATAGGAATTCGGGAAGGAAGGAATCAAAGATACACATTTGAAATAGTCATATATATATAAAGTATATATAAGAAAAAAGCATTTCTGTTTTAATGTGTTTGTATGACATTTTATTTTCTAAAGTTCATTTTTAGCCTTTCATTCTCATTCAAGTGTGGATGTTGCACAAACAATTAAATCTTAAGTAACTACTGAAAAATCCAACAAAAATAAAATGTCAACCCAAACAAACAATGGCTAATAAAAATAAAGTCAGATTCAACTGGTCAAATTCAGTTTGGTTACATCAATGTAATATTTTGTATTTAAGATAATAGAGCTAAGTAGTAAATGGCTCAGTACTTACGAAAGTCCTTTGGGATACACTTTTAAAATGGAAAATCAATTGTATGCGAGGGCTTAGGCAGAGGTTTACCTTATTAGAAAAGAAAAACACAAAGGCCCTGAACTTGTTGTCCTAAAGGCCAGGACATTCACCTGCACAAGGACCAATTAAAGTTATTGCATCAAAACACAAATTCAGGAAACAGCTCAGGCAGGTTGGATGCTGGGAGGAAAAAAAATCTTTAAGCAGTGTGTATGGGTTATTACCATTTGCTATCTGAAATCTGAGAGACATGCTCCAACCTCCACAGACAAAAATAAAATAGTTTTGTCTTCTGTTTAGAATTTTCTGAAAAAGGATTTATGGACATTCATATTAGCAAAACAACCACACCTGTCCTTCTACTAACTATTTCTCGAAAAAGAGAAAGATCTCATGCACACTGTACAGATGAGATCGTGTTTCATTGTCTCTGTACCACTTGTAATCAAGCTTCCAGTCCTTCCTGTTTTGAAGATAGTAATTTGATGCAGCTGTGCTGTTGGCGCAACATAGTGGTGTAAATCCGAGCTTGCCTGGTTACTTTGGTCCTTAGCTATAACTGAACTGGACTTCGCATTTCCAAACCAGTGCTGACTTCTAATGAAGGTTTTTCATAGAATCATAGAATCATA